>ML784351.1:432248-448477 GCA_009831015.1 Picea engelmannii
AATGAAGTGCCTCAACAAAGTACCAAGGAATGTGTCTCATACATATTCCAATACAAAGATGTGTCTCTAAAAATGAACCATAACATGCATGTACCAAGTACCAAGAATATTTGTCGAGCATGTATCAATATTACATCAACCATATGAAACCATGTACCATGTACCAAAAGTGTTCCAAGACATGCCTTAAGCATACTCCATACCATCCATGAAATAAGCCTCAAACAAACACATGTAAAACATATGTTTACTCATGAAGAGGACCTGGTGCATATCATCTCATACCAACAAACCTTCCTCAACTTCAGAATCAACAATATGGCACCTTCTTCAATATTTTTCAAAAGCATCCACTACTTTCTCCGCTGTGACCTACGGATGTCTGCTACTTTCTCCACTGTGACTCATGGATGTCCACTACTTTCTCCATTGTGACCTGCATATATTCGTTACTGTCTCCATTGTGACCTACATATGTCCACTAATTTCACCACTATGACCCATGGATGTCCACTACTTTCTCCATTGTGACCGGAAGATAACCTCAGAAAGCTAGTTTGATCACTTCATACTTTTCTCTTCAGTTTTTGTCGATGCCTCGAACTTCTCAGGATTCTCTACCTTAGATATGTTGTGAAATTTTTACCAAAAACATCACTTGAAAGATATACAATCATTTAACTTATGTGTGTTTTTATGAAGGACCTCTTGTGGTGTATTTATACTTTTTCAAGATAACTTCCTTCCTTACTTTAGGGATTTCTTGTTACAAACACATTAACCTTTTACTAATACTTGTAAATTTTTAGGGGCTTCATAACCATTCTTTGGGGCTTCCAACTTCATGAGGCCATAACTCCTCAACCGTGAGGAACCACGTGGTGTACCACCTATCACCGGAAATGACACAACGAGTACTATACATCTATGAATATATTAACTCCATTTACACTGTCATTCATGTCATTATTCCTCGATCAACTTCAGGTTCCATAACCACACCTTTGGGGCTTCTTGTAGACTTCTTCAAATGCACTCATCACACCTATTGACATCAACCACTCTTGTTGACATCAATGAAAACTAACTTACAATCAATATTTTTCACAACTCTAGGGTATCTTGAATTCTCCAAGGGTTGACATCAATGAAAACCAACTATCCAACAATCACCCCCTTTAGCATTGATGTCAACACAAACATTGATGGCAACACTCATGCTCCCCCTGTGACTATCGCTCCTAATCAATGTTTCTCTCGATGTTTATGCCACCCTTTGACATCAATGGAAAAGGGTATCTCTCCTTGGGGATTCTCCCCCTATCTTCATTCTCTTGTTATTTATCTTCACATATTTCTTTCCTTATGCTTCTTTCCAAGTTCCTCTTCTTTTTGATATTAATAAAAAGAGTGACTCCCCCTGAAGGTATACCTTCTATGAAAAATATGTTTCTAACTTAATGTGCTCGACTCTTTCTCTTCTTATGTCTCTCTTTCTCTCCCTTTGACATCATGGGAAAAATGATACCTCTCCCTCTCGGTATGTCTCCCCCTGTCTGCATTCTTCTAATATTTCTTTCCTGATTTCTTTCTCTGATGATTTCTCTCCCATTGAGTTCTCTGCAAGATGTAGAACAATATGGGGATTCCTACATACTCTTCCTTTCCTCTCTTTTGGTGATTTTTTTCCATTAGTGATTCCTCTTGTAATTATTTGACATATATAAAAATCCTTCAAAATTTATCGAGTTCAAATATTTATACATCAATCACCATACTATTCAATAATGTCCCGCTGACGATATAGCTTCTGCTAAAGGTTTATCTTTCCCTGTTCTGATATTCTTTTCACTGCTTGTCTTATTGTGACCAACTGATTCCACTTGTCCACTGATTCCACATATTCTAATTGTAAATATGATCTGTCATATATATATCTATACCTCCCAATGATCTCATAAATACATCTCTATCCATATGTCAATAACTTTGCTACTCAACTGTCCACAATGTTGACCCATCAATCATTATACTATTATGAAGGCTTATTTGTTGTAATTGATCATCACATAATCTTGTTTCTCATTCTGAATCAAATATGTCCATTGATATGCAATAGATCCTTGAAACTGTAATGAATATTTCCCTTCCTACAAATTGTGTCAATGATATTCCTTTTATATCTTCATGGGAACACTGCTTCTCAATCGATCAATTTGTCATTCTGTACTTTTTCTATCTAACTTCTCTGAATATGTCTCTGCAAAAATTAAGACTACTCAAAGGATGGTTCTTTGATATGTAGTATCTACTACATAGACTCCCCATGTTCAAAATTCATATTTATTTGGAGTCTCCAAGTCAGATGGATCAGAACAATGGAGGAATCCTCCCTAATGCAGAGTAATATTCCTCTACATCTGTAGACTACTCATCTCTCTAAAATCCAACTTATTCCTTTTTGCATGTGAATTCATTATGATCTTGCACTACAATTACTAAGAGTACAATCTCTTGGGCATGTTCTTTATTCACCTGCTCTTCTTTTCTTTCTCGCACTATTGCAAATCATTCAATTTCTCGGATTTGTTCTTTATTCACCTACTCTTCTTGTATTTATTTTCTTCTCCAAACCTTTTTGTATCTGACATCAATGTTTTCTTTCATGATGGGGTTTATCATGCCTCTACAATTTTGAGATATGTGACCATAATTGTGGAATTTGTAACATTCAATGTTGTGGGGAGCCACATAGGTATTTCTTGTCTAAACATTTCTTCCATATTCTTTGCAATCTACAGCCTTATGTCCAATTTTATTACAAACAAAACAATGACTGTAAAATAAATTTACATACTTGGCAGTGAATGATCTTCTTTGTGGTGTAGTCCTTCTGAATTCCTGCCTTGGCTAATCATAATATTCTCTTATGTTTATTCCTTCATAAGGATTGAAGCTTCTTTGTTTCTTGATTCTCTTCAAATTTCTTTATTGATGATGTGGATGTTTCTCTCTCTTCAACGTTCTTGTTGAGATTGAAAATTTTAACTCTCAATGTGACAACTTCTTATTCAAGCTTCTCAACCTCTTCTTATTTCTTCATCATCTGAATCTTCATGACTTATTACATTCTCTTTGGTTCTTCAAGTTAGATCTTCAAGGAGATGATTTCTTCTTCAAGTATTCTTTCTTATTAACTGAATTCTGCTTCAATCTAGTTTAAATCCTCATATCTTTTCTTGAGATGATTTGCAAAAATATTCTCTCTCGTTTCTTCTTCCTTTCTTTGTGCTATTATTTAGGCTTCCAAACACTGCTTCTCTTCCAAATAACTCTTGAGACTTTCTTCAATCACTTTGGCTTCTTCCATCTGAGATTTTATATTCATGATGACCTGTTGGGATTTTTCATAAGCTTTTTGAGAACTCTTATTAACTAATTATTCCTCAAGAGACTTGTTTTTATTCCTTTCTTTCATCAGTTTGTCTAAATCTATGATCAATTATGCTTCAAGATATACTATGCCTTCTTCACAATATTCTTCTTCTAAATATGTCTGACATGATGAGCATATGTCTTCTTGTTTGATTTTAACATCCTCTTTGTTATGATTTTTATGTTCTGGCTCTGTGATAAGATGAGATCCCTTAGAGCAGATACTATATATATTATCCCAAATCTCTTTGGCTGATGAAAATTTGTGTACTTTATCCTTTACTGAATTCAATAATCCTTCCAAGATGAAATCCATTTCTATTTTTTTTTTATCTTCAGCTCCTTCTTGGATGTAGTCTTCGGTTTCTTTGAGCCAATGTATCCTCTAAAAAGGTATTTCCAAACATCATACCCCTATGTACATAAAACCAGTTTAATTTTAATGCTCCACATTTCATATCTATGACCATTCTGACAATCAAACTATGGTACCCCAAATATAGCGTACTCCATGATCTTCCTTCTAGTGGTTAAACTGTGTTCTTGAAGGAACCTGCTCTGAAACCAATTGTTGGAATATTGAGAGGGGGGGGGGGTGAATTAGTATGAGCACTTTTACCACTTTTAACCAAAATATATAAAATTCAACTGTATCAACAATATATCATCAATGTATCATATATTATTGCATCTAATATTTCATGAGCATATAAACATAAGCAATATCACATCACATAAAATACAAAGTACACCAGAATTTATGTGGAAAACCAAATGGGAGAAAACCAAAGAATGATTTCTTATGTATTTTCAAGAATACATTCATTTGAGGCACCAACTTCCCAATTCTCCAAATGAAACTGGAAGGAGGCTACAACCCCCTATTTACAGGCTCCAACCTGAAGGAAGCTACAACTCCCTGAATTCTCTGTCCCCAACTAGAAGAAGGCTACAACTCCCTGATTCTTAGGCTCCAACCTAAAGGAATATCCAACTCCCTATGTTCTCCAGCACCTACTGGAAGGAGGCTACAACCTTGTTTCCTTTCCCTATCCTGCTGCCCTAAAATATAAGTGTAGACCAAACTTTCACTACCAAAATCACTGTCATTGTCAACCTGTCAGTGTCAATCTATCACATCAACCTATCACATCAACCTGTGACTACCACTGTCACATCAACCAACCTATTATTATCACTGTCACATCAACCAACCTTTCATTGACCCTATCACTGTCACTGTCACTTTCACCGTCACTATCACTATCACTGTCACCATCACTGATGTACCATCATCAACCATATCCACTCACATGAATATACAAACCATCACCAAACCATGTATATCAACCATGTACATCAATTATAAACCATGTGCATCAACCATGTACATGAACCTGTATCAACCATGCATCAACCATGCACATTAACCTGTACCATACCATGTACATCAATCTATACCAACTATGCACCATACCAAGTACATCAACCATGTACCATATCATGTATCAACCATGAACATGAATCTATACCATACCATGTACATCAACCTATACCATACCATGTATCAACCATGTACCAGACCAAGTACATACTATATCATGTATCAACCATATGTCTCAACCTGTACCAACATCACCAAGATATGCATCCAAGATATACCTCAAACCATTTTCCTCAAGCATGTACAAAAATCACTCATGATATGTCCCAATCATGTAATACACCATGTACCATAAGATATAAAAAATGAAGTGCCTCGACAAATCACCAAGGAATGTGCCTCATACATATGCCAATACAAATATGTGCCTCTAACAATGAACCATAACATCCATGTACCAAGTACCAAGAATAGTGTCAATTATGTATCAATATTACTTCAACCATATGAAACCATGTACCACAAAGGTTCCAAGACATGCCTTAAGTATGTGCCATACCATCCATGAAACAAGCCTCAAACAAAAAAGTGCAAAACATACCTTTACTCATGAAGAGGACATGATGCATATAATCTCATACCAAAAAACCTTCCTCAACTTCAGAATCAACAAGATGGCACCTTCTTCAACCATTTTCAAAATCATCCTCTACTTTCTCCATTGTGACCCATCCATGTCTGCTACTTTCTCCACTGTGACCCGTAGACGTCCGCTACTTTCTCTAATGTGACCCATGGATATCTTCTAATTTCTCCCCTGTGACCCACAGATGTCCTCTACTTTCTCCACTGTGACACATGGGTGTCCACTACTTTCTCCACTGTGACCCATGGATAATCTCAAAAATCTAGTTTGATCATTTCAAACTTTCCCTTCAGTTTCCTTCACTCCCTCAGACTTGTCAGACTTCACTACCTTAGATATGATGCAAAATATTTACCAAAAACAACACTTGAAAGATAGATAATCATTGAACTTGTGTGTGTTGTTATTAAGTAATTATGGTTGTGTATTTATACGTTTTCAATCTAACTTCTTTCCTTAGTTTAGGGATTTATTTTTACAAACACTTTTCACTTTGACTAAGACCTGTAATTGTTTAGGGGCTTCATAACCATTTTTGGGGGCTTCCAAATTCACAAGGCCATAATTCCTCAACTGTGAGGAACCACATGGCGTACCACCTATCACCGGAAATGGCATGATGAGTACTATCCATATATGAATGTATTACATGCATTTACACTATCGTTCATGTCTTTATTCTGCAATCAACTTCAGGTTCCATAACCACACCTCTAGGGATTCTTGTAGAATTATTCAAATGCACCCATCACACATGTTGACATCAACCAATGTTGTTGACATCAATGAAAACTAGCATACCATCAATATTTATCACAACTCGGGGGTATCTCGAACACTCCAAGGGTTGACATCAATGACAAAATACTTTGCAAACCAATTATCCATCATTTTGGTTTTAATATCTAACCTTGTTAAGTTGTACAAGATCCTCATCCTTGTTTTCTCCTTCCAAATATTTGCATTCCATTGTCCAGGTAACCTTATGAAATTTTGGGCTATGTGTCCATAAGTTTGACATGTATAACACTCAACATTTTGAATATTCCTTCTTCTCATGTGTTCACCTTTTTCATATACCCTACAATTCACTTCCTTGTGACCAAAACTATTACAAGAATAACAAACACCAAGAAATATACTTTGACACCTGGGTACTACTAGTATTCTTAGAGGGGAACTCCTTCTTGGTCCTTTTTGATTATGATTCCTTTCTCAACTGTCTCTATGACTTCTAGGTTTATTTTTAGTCTTTCTTTCAGGGAGTCTAGATCTTTCTCCTTCACCTTCTTGAGTGATGCCAAAATCGATACCTGGCTCATCAAATGGCGATCTCTGCTGGCACAGGATGTCATGTAGGAATTCAATTCTCTTCCTATATCTCTCATTTATCCTCTATTGTGTTTTCATCCTCTCCACTTCTTATTTTAGATCAACAACTCCATTCTCTAACATTTCAATATTTTCTTCCTTTTCCCTTAGTAGTGTATTTTGATCAATACTATTATCTTCCATCTATCTTTTTAAATTATTAACTTCTTCTCGGGTCTTTTGCAACTATCCTTTCAGTGACTGGTGTTCTTTTGAAATATGTTCTTCTTGTTCAATAACCTTGGTTGTCTTCTACAACTCGTCCTTTAAGGACATGATTTCATCCTCTTGAACATCACAGATCTTTTCTTTTTCCTCTACCTGGTTCTTCAAGATTTGTTCTATTTTCAATGCTTCTTCTAATTGTAATTTCAGAATAGCATCATCTGGTTCCTCTACTTCTTCATACTTCAGCAGTTGATGGCTAAGATGCTCATTTTTTCTTCTCTCTTTTCTTACCTCAACAAGAGAAGAAATGATTTCTTATTCTCAGACAATTTCAACAACTTTTGCATCTTCATATTCTTCCACGCTACCTTCATATGATGAGTCAATACTACTTGTCCCTTTTTATATTGATTCATCTTTGAATGAATCTCCTTTTTCCTTGACTAGAATGGCAAGTGCTTCCAGTATGGGGGTTTCTTTTGAGTAGAAACTTTCAAGGTTGTCCCAAATATTTTTGGCTGAAATTTGTTTCTTTACTTTGGCCTTCACAACATAAAACAAACTATCTAAAATTGAATTATTTTCTATTGCATGGAATCTATATATTCTCTTTGTATTTTCCCGTTTTGGTCGGCATTTAGGAGGGGTGTATCCCCTCTTTACTGAATTCCAGACATCAATCTCAAGAGATTTCAATTATTCCTTCATCTTTACACTCGATGAAGAACATTATGATCCATCAACCAGGGAGATATTTTTGGAGAGAAGTATTTTCTTCCCATGTGTGTTGCAGGGATCTTCCTTCCAGTGGTTAAACTGTGTTTGAAGGAACCTGGATCTTATACCAATTTTTGGAAACTTTAGTAGTAATGAGAGGGGGGGGGGTGAATCAGTCCCATATACTTTTTATAACCTTTAACACTTTAAGCACAAATCATTAATACATAACATTCTAACAATCCTATAAATCCATGTACAGTACACAAATATTTTATGTGGAAACCCAAATAGGAGAAAACCAAAAAATATGTCATTTTATCATTCATTCATTCATTACAATATCAAGGTACGATCTGAGAGGGACACATATCCCTGATGCAAGCTCCAACTTACACAATCTACATATTTCAATCTATCTACAATACAAACCTACTTATTGATTTGGTGAAGGATCCAACCCTCACTACAAGCTCCAACTTTCAAAATAGACTTCAACCTATTGCAGCCAGCTCCAACTGACTGTTTTGGTGAAAGCTCCAAACTTCACAAGAAATATCCAACTTGTAGACAGGCTCCAACTTGTCACTGAGATAAGGACACCAATCCTCAGTGAGATTCAAATCACCCTAGAAACACCCTTCCACCCTATATTATGTTTTCTCTAATAAAAATTCCTTGTGCAACTAAACCTTTCATAAGACATTTCTCTTCAATTTAAAAGAGATATGATATATTTTTAGTTCAGTTCCTTTGAAAAGTTTATAAAACCGTTTTATTCTTTTCTCATGTGCATTGCCTACTAATTCAATTAGTGCATATCCTGATTTATAATATCTTTTACTGAGTTCAAATCATTGTGTGTGGATGCATAATAGTTATATTGTGGACATATCATGACCAAATCAAGGTCCTGTTAGTTACACTTCTTTCTAAATATAGTATGTGGATGTGTGACTATCATATTGTGGAAAAATATTGACTAGATCAAGGTCCAGTTACAATTGTACATCATTTTACTAAAAAAAACGAACCAAATCTTCCTACGAATGAGCTCCATTTCATCTCCTAAAAATTAAAACAACAACTTACATTCTAAATTGCTTAATGCGCAGATAAAATGAGAGCTCAAGAATCAAGTCATAATTTTTATCTTGTCGCATTTTCCATACAAAATGCTCACCCAGTTTCCCATCAAAGTATTACGCCTTCTGGTGACTTTCTCTCTTGTCTTCCAACCTTCTATGCATTCCATCGCACTCCACTTTGTCACTTGTCATATGGACTTCATCTCGTCACACTCCACTGTTCCATTTGTCACACTGACTTAAGGAACCCTGCATATTTTCATCTGCATAACTTCCACATATTTCGTCACAGTCTACTCCATCGCACAACTTCAACATATTATGCTGCAGCCCACTTCGTCGCATGCCATATGAGCTTCATCTTGGCACACTTCACTACATCGTTCATCACACTACTTCAAAGCACTTGTCATATTTTAGTCTATGCAATTGACCCTTTTATGCACCATTGATCTTCTTCTAGGTCATTGATCCTTCTACACACTATTGTTTTCATCCTTTCATGATTTACTGCATCATACTTTGTGCCATACCTTATGCACCATTAATCCTTTCCTGCATGGTTGATCATTTCCTGCATTGATCCTTCTGTGTACTTATGTTTTCATATTTTTCTATTATTGTGCTATAACTGACCATATCCATGACCACTTTGACATCAATGACAACATATGTGCAACACACATAATATGCATCCAAAATTCATTTAATGAAAGGGAGAATTTCCTCTTGAAATTTTGACTAGTAAAAATTTGTACAAATCTTACAAAGGGTTAGTATTAAAATATTTAGTCTTATTAAGACACATATTAAGATTTAGTATAAACATTTTACAACCAACATGTTGTCACTAAATAATGGAAAAATACTAGCATCCTACACAGGAACAAGAACTTTTACATAATGTTATTAGCATTATTACATACATTATTTCTAACAATATTATTATAGAAAAATATTTGCGGCTGATATTTAGAAGTGAAAAAATATTGTACCATATAAGGCTATAATTTTGAACATTCACATATTGTAGGTGATTATAACACTTAAACAAGGCATTTGTAAATTGGAAGTGCACGACAAATCAATGGGAAGTTGTGAATTCACTTAAACGACCTACAATATCATGTTTACCTTTTTCTACTTCATAGCATACACCTCATTAATATGCCTATAGTTTTAGTGAACTAAAGTGATCCATCAAGAATCTCACCAAAATATAAAATCAGTCCCTCAATAACCACAAAAGAGTAGTATAACTACTTCTATTTAATTTTTATTTTAGTTTCTTCTTCTCTCGAAAGAAAATCTTTAACAAAGTCAGATATAAATCAAAGAGTGACAATCGTGGCAACATTTTTTCAGAAATGTGTGACTCTTCATGTGAGAGCCACCCTTTTCCTCCCCGATGAAAGGTTGACAATGTTACAATTACGCCTATAACTCCACATTGATAATGAATTCCTCATTAACAAGGAATGCAACTAGAATTAGGAAGGAAACTCTTTAGCAATATGATGGTATGATTTTTGCCTATTTTAGGATCAGGAATTGGGTTTGAATCCCTTTGATCATACTTTTAGATAATATGGAAAGTATGATAGGAAAGGGTACCAAAACCTTTTTTAGTGTGATGGTGGCAAGGTTACTTGACCAAGGAAAGGTCCTGGACCAAGGAGAGGTCTTTATCCATCCATAGGATTCTGTCAATAATCAATATCCTTAGAAAGAAAATCCATGCCTGACTCTGAGGGAGAAATTTTCTACATACAGAGTTTCCCCAAAAATATCCATGAATTCATTCTATGACGACAACCCAATCAAACCAACAATGCCATGCAAGTAAAGTCTCGGGGACAAGCACAAATCACTATTTCGGTAATGAGAGCACAGAAATATACTATTTTTACGTAGATTGTTGGCCCTTTGAATCAAGGTATATACATTTTAAAGAGAATAGACTATGAGAAATCCTTATTTTTTGCAAAATATGCCAAGAAATGGAAAACTTGAACATACAACAATGTTCTATACATGTATATTATTTACACTTGACTAGATGCACATAAATTAGATATCCAATAACACTTGGGCTAGATTTCAATGGTTTCCCTTATAATATTGTCAATAAACCATAAAATTTCATGTAGTAATGCCTCTACAATCCACCCATCCTTGTGAACTAACTCACCTCTATCAATGCAGACCTAAATAAATTCAACAACCCTCTTCATACCTTAAAAGTGTATTAAAGTTGTTCTCGATAGGGTTTTATTGAGGCCCTACTCACTCACTATGTAATGAAAATTGAAAACATGTCTCAGGGACAAGTGAGACAAAGAGTCAATTGTCAAACATATCTATGGAATAAGATGCTTTATGCTACATCAAACAAACTAAAATATGTGTATCAACCAAATTATGAATTTTCAAAATTAGGAACTATATTATTAATGCCTCAGAATATCTACAAATAATAAAAGAAAGATTGAAGGCTCATTGGAGTTAATATTAGTTGGACATTTAGAGCTATGATAAAAAAACTCAGACCACAATAAATATAAACCTATTTGTTTTCTATTGGGCCGCTTAAGTCATTCTTATCCTTTGTTCCTTACTTCTTCTGCTCCTATGGTCTTCTCCACCAATCAATTCTCTAGAAAGAATTTGATCCAGATTGGATCATTATATTATTTTTAATCTACCTCAATGCTCTCAAAGTGGAAAAAAATGGAGGAATCAACTTGTAGGATCATTTTAATGGTAGGTCTCAGTTTGGAAAATTGGGGTTTGAAACCTTCTGGAGCCATTTTGAGGAATCAAATGGATTTCTTTTGGGTAAAATTTTTATCTTCTTTAGCTAAAACTCCTTGATTGTATTATGCACATCAACACCTTTCCAACAGTGCAAAAATCAGTTCAATTGGAGCTTGTATGAAAAATTTATGCTTCCTGCAAGTTGACCTACCTTGTTGACCACCATGGTACAAGTGGATGCCACGTCAACCCTAATTACTCACGCATATGGGGATAGCCACGCATGAAATTTTAATAATGTTCTAGAAGGTCCAAAAACATATCATAATTGAGGGTTGAGGAAGTTAAAACCCTACACCTAGATGGTTATCAGGTGATGTTAAATACTAGGCCTCTAGGAGGAGAAGGGGTTCCATTCTTTAGCATTATATTTGTTCAACAATTGAGTAGAGAACCTAGGAGTGGTATTTTGAGAGAATAACATAGGAGGAGAGATTTTGTAGTATCCATACAAGACACAATGTTAAAGGAAACTCCACAAAGTGTGCCTCTTTCTTTGTACTTGCATCTGAAGAAAAGAGAGTGGAGCAACATCACCTTCTAGTTGGGTTTTCTCCTATATTTGGTTTTCCAGGTTATATATTGTGTTTATTTATGGATGGTCTATGAGTATTTATGTATGTTCTCTATTTTTCACATTTAAACTATTTTAATACATTTTAATAAGAAAAACAATAATTAAATAATGTGGGATATAAAGGAAATCAACCTTCACAGTAAATATTTCAGTATTTTATTAGATCTGGAGTGACGAACTGTCTAGTGGAATATCCATGACAAATTAAAAATCATATTGCTATTAGAGTAGGTTTTCCTGGGGTATTTTTGGAAAGTTGTAGGGATACAAGAATCAGTCTAAAAAGAAAGTTACAGAACCCTAGCCATGGCCAAAGAGTCTATTCATAACAACCCTCAAGATCCAGTAGAGGAGAGATTTGTGACGCTGTGAGAGAAAATCATTGATATATATCATAATATTTCCATCCTCATTGTGGCTCTAGTAAGAAATATCAAACTATTTGGATAAGTTATAGGATTGAACTCAAAGATCAGATCAGATAGGAAATTGGAGGATAATGAAGACCAAGAAAAGGAGTCATAGAAATAACTAGAGAAAGAGTGTCCAAGTTCCAGTACCATAAACCCTTCATAGTTCTTATTCAATATGGAAGATAAAGTTGACATAAATACATACCAAGGTGATATTGATGCATTCAAACTGAATCATTGGTTGCAACAACTAGAAATTTATTTCAGCATTAACCATATAGATGAAGAACAAAAGATATCATTTTCCAGACTGAAGTTAGAGGGCCACACTTTAAACTGGTGGGAAATCCATATGGAAGAACTTAGGTTGGAGGGCACTCCACTAGTAAATAGGTGGGAGGACTTCAAAACCCTCATAAATTCCCAATTTTACCATATCGGGTATGTAGAGGAACAATGGATTTGGTGGCACTACTTCAGGAAAAAACAAGGGCAGAGTGTACAAGAGTACACCACCTAGTTTAAAATTATTTTTAAGGCCTAGGCCCTTAGGCCCCTATTTTAAGGCTCTAATAAGCATTCACTATTAGTTTATTTGTTATATTATTATGTAGGCTATAACAATTCATTATAATTGTTCCCTTTGTCTCCCACATGCACACACACACACACACAAACCAAGGAGACCTAGCCTTAGGATCATCATATTTTGTCTTTTGAATTGGATATATCGTAAAAGCAGGTTTCCCCCTTGAGTTGGACTATATTCATTGACTTTATATCCTTTTTAAGGTGCTTGGTTCATGTAATACCCTAGTTTTGAGACGCCAAATTAAATAATTTATTTTTTTTATTTGATGAAAGGCCAGAGTGCTTGAACAATTAAAAAGGGTCGGAGTGCCCAGGAAATGTAACACTTTGAACATTGAAAATAATAAAATACATTGTTGATTGCAGGACGAACAAGGAAAATAGTTTTATGGGGATATTATTCCATGAGAGAGGGGGATAAAGGGGCTAAGTCTTTTTATTATATTTTATTTACCCATCTTGGTTTTAATTAAGAAAAGTGGTTACATGAGCTTCTTAAGAGGAAGGCCATGTTATTCTTAATTTCATGTAATTATATAAACCCCTCTTGTGGGATGTTTGGGGGGTTTTCTCCTTTCACTCTATCATGTGGTTCATTCATTCATTCATTCTTTTTCTTGGTTGGGACATGGGAACACATTTCTAAGGAAAGAATCCATTGTTTTAATGGTTGTAGTAATTATTGGTGTATTATAGCCATGAATTGGTGCATGTATGTTTGAGATGCATTGGCATGAGCTAAACCTTGTTCACAACTACAAATCCTGAGAATCCCAACATGGATATTCTTTCTCAAATGCACTCAAGCCCTAGAAATAAGTGGAAAGCCTAAGGGACCACCTGGCAGTGAAAGGGGTTCACTATCTTTGGGTGGTGCAGGCTAGGGAGAAGAGAGCTTGTGTAGTTTATATTTCTATGGGTTGAGAAACCTATGAGAGCTTGAGTGTTGACTGGTTTGGGAAGTTGAGTGTCACTCTGAAACCTGTCCTTGTGGATTCGTAACTCTGGCTTGGAGGTGACATGTTTTTGAGACTTGGAACAATAATTTCTAAGGTTGGATGGAACATCCCTAGTCTGTAGCCAATTGGTGATTGGTTTTGTTTAAGATAAGTGTTCTTTTTCATGGTTTCCTTTTCTTGTATATTTAATTCTGCTATGTATTAATTATTATCTATGAGATATGTATTTATAATGTACCTTCCTACTGGTTATTGATGTGCATGGCATTTTTAATCATTATTTTTAAGTCTAGCATGAATTATGATTATTTCATGTGAAATTGTCGCATTTATTTCATGCTTTTTATTAATTAATTTTTATCATAATTAAAAATTAGTTCTTGAAGTGTGATTTGAAGTAGCATGGCCAAATTGCTAGTGGTTGGGTACGTTACAAACTGGTATCAGAGCTTCCGGTTCAAACATCAGACTATTATGGGCCAGGAAGAGTGTGAATTTGGGAAATTCATTGTTGCAAAATTCAGTTTGATTGAATTTGTGGGAAAATGGAAAAATTAGAGAGATTTCCCTAAATTTGTGAGAAGATTCAAGTTTTAGATAACATGAAATTGTCTAAGATTTTTAATGGCATCGATATGTAGAGATGTGGAGTTAAAATTCGACCTAGAAGGTTGAAATTCATATTTTAATGGTCGTTGTAGCACGGGGCAGAGTTCAGTGAATCAACGACTGACATCATGTTTGATCTCGAGATCAATGACCCAGATTCATTTTAGTAAATTTAAAAAAATTATAAGGTTTCATATTTTTCCAAAAGGAACATATCAATGACTAGGATCTATTTTTGGCATTTGAAAAAAGGAGAGAAACGATGGTTAGGATTTAGTTTTGGTTGTTATGAAGTTGAAGTGGATCAATGACTGAAATTCATTTTCAGCAGTTGGGAAAAGGAGACAGATCAACAACCTCGATTCATTTCGGCCTTTGGGAGGCTGTATCCAATCGACGATCAATATAATCTTAGCTTGGGGATCGACTATCCAGATTCATCAAGTATTGGTCAAACAAAATTCTAAGTGTTGGAGTTGGCCAAGAGAATTTGTCAACGACCAATCATTGGGTCGTCCGGATTAGAGAAGTCTTTTAGCTTCCAATGGAACTCGCCGATGGGAAAAAGGACAAGTGATGTAGGATCATATCTCCATGTCTTCAGTGCCAGCATTCCAGTTCATCAGCACACTAGGAGGGAGAGGATCCCAAAGAAGGACGTGCCATTCCTTTCAAAAATCAGCCTAAATTTAAAATTTTAAATGTAATTAAATGCTTCAGGGCTCAGGGAAATCCAAGCCATGTCTTTGAACATGATGATTTATTGTAAGGTGTAATTTCATCTTTAATGGATGACAGATAGATAGGTTTAGTTCTGATTCGGATCTATTGGCATTCAGTGAAATCTATGAGGTTAGGTGAGTTGGAGGGAAGGCTTGAGGAGCCCCTATTTTGTAGAATTATCTTTGTATTGATATTTTATTAGTTAGAGTATGAGTTAGGAGAGAGCTATAGAGAAAGTTCAAGAGAGGAGATAGGTGAAAGAATCTGTTGTAGTCTGAGCTTTGTAAAGACTGTACAAAACACTCAGAGATTAATGAAAAGAGCAGTGTTTCCTACATAACAAGGTCCTCTGTGTATTCCTATTTGTTTTTTGTATGTATCTATGTTTTGTTGGATTTTAATGTTGTTCAATTACATTTGGTTACTTTATAAATTTGCTTGAACTGAAGCATAAACCATGAACAATAGAAACAATAATAACCAAGATCACAATAAGGATAACCATGCACAGAGACATAAGTACAATAGAAAATTCTTATATTAAATTTATTTTATTACAATGATGAGAGTTTCATATATATAGAACATGTGGTGACCATCCATGAAAGGATGTGTCACTTGGAAAATAAGTAACTATTTATTTACTAAGTATATTTATATGTTGTATTATAAATATTATGTCATATATATATATATATATATATATATATATATATGGAAAATGTATTCTC
>ML784352.1:3675-31637 GCA_009831015.1 Picea engelmannii
AAGTCCACTTTTGTAAGAACGTTCGATCTTTTGTTTTATTTCGGGATCTCGCAAGTCAGATACCTTAATCCTTGAATTCACACATCCCGAGTCACGAAACGACGAACTCATTTTAAATTTTCACTCAAGACAGAAACCAGAGTAAAGTCTTTTAAATCAATGATTAGACGTCGTCGGGGTTTCGCGCCTCGGCGTTTGTCAAACCCAAATTTTCCTTTTTATAGCCCCGAGATCCGAGAACACGAGGTACTTGGTGATAATCCTGATCAAGGATTAAAAGTAAAAAGCTAACCATGGTTAAATCTATTCTCGGCGTCTCGTCACTCGGCATTATCTTTTCGAAAGTTACGGCGTCTAAAATCTCGAACCAGGAAGTTGCGACGTAATTATAGCAAGATTAATTAGTCACCTAATCTAAGTTTTTCTTCCCCTAAAGTGACCCTTAATTGTCGCCATCTCACGGTTTCGCGGCTCGCCATACTAATCTCACAAAAACTTGTCCTGAAAGTTCTGAGTCATGATATAGTGAATAAAGTAATTAGAAAATTAATGATGCTCCAAATCGTGATTAATGTTAATTAAGTCAGAATCGGTCCTCGCAATCTCACGAGTTGAAGACTCAAAATGTTGAAAGGAAATCCACGATGCAACGAAAAGCGAGAAAATTATTAACGTTGGTGAGTTTGAATATTTTAAAATAAACCAGGATATGTCCCGCGCATCGAGGCTTGCATATTTCCCGAGGTAACTATTTGCCCTCCATACTCCGACTGACTGTCAAATCGCCAAAATTTATGACATTAATGGGAAGATAGGGTGAATCTATGTGTAGGATCGGATTCTTTACAACATAAGTTTATTTCTAATTTCGAATTGACAGGCTTGCTTTGAAAGGTACAGTTTTTCAAATATATGCAAGAGCTACGGTTCATTATGCATTTTTCATAGCACGCGGACCTCATTGTTTCTGAGTTAAATACTTTCTGCATGTATACGCAGTTCTATCAGAGGAGAGCGAAAACGCAAGTTTCAGCCATGGCTCCAAGGAAAGAAGCAAAGGTGAATATCGAGGTTGCAGGACAAGGCTCGGATAATGTCTCCGACACTTCTCCCCAGAGTGTTGATTCAGTCCCTAGCTGGTCATTTGTTTCAGATATTCTGCAATCTGAGTTGGTGAATTATTCAGATTTCGACGACAATGAAAAGGATGACTTGAACACTAAATACAAGATTGTTGTTCAATCTGGAATGCACAAGGTAGCAACCAGACCACAATTGCTTCCCTATTATGATATGGTCCGATGGACGTTGGATCACATAGACTTACCCACCAGAACTATCATGAACGACCAGCGGGTCACGGTCAGGACTTTTAGAATGGAGCACATCCAAACCATGTATAAGCTCCTGAAAACATCTGAATATACATATGATTCTGAATTCCTGGAGGGATTCAAACAGAAGGAGTGCACTGAATATGACAAAACCATGCCCGGTTTGATTAAAGATTGGGTTTCGCGCGCCGCGAAGTTCAGAGTGAATGACCAGGGCGTATATTCTATCACTTCTTTGGAGCCATAGTATAAATATGTGGCCATGATGACATGTCGACTATTTGGGAAAGAAGACACCTCACATTTCTACATCACGTGGGTGCCCCTCATATTTCGGGTTACAGAAGGTTGCTCGTTTAATTGGGCAAAGATGCTCTCAAACAGTCTGGCCAACAGGGTCACAGAGTATCAGGAGCAAAAGGCAAGCGGGAGACCATCCTCATTTTTCATGTCTCCGTATATCATGGACGCTATATGTTCCATGAAACCATTCCATTTGATGAGTTGGGCTTGGAATCCAGCCCAGGAAAAAACTGTACATGAGTATCATGACAAGCTGTGGGAGAATAAAGCGGACAAATTTATTTATGAAATTTTCAGCTGGGTGATGGTGCCCCTTCACATCGCCATTTTTGGTCGTTCACCACCTCATATATCAGACAACATTGCTGCAAATCTGAGTGGTATAGCGGACTGGTACGTAGAAGCAGAGTTTTCCTATTTCAGAGTTTTCGGAGCTGCTGTTCCCCCACTTGCACTACCACTGTTCATCCTCGACAAACAGTGATTGGCGGGGTAAGTAAAGAACTCAAAGCATCTTCGAAGAAGGTATGGCCATTTTTCCCCGTTCGGCTTAATTCTTATTCTTTATTGGATTTTGGGCATGCCAAAGCCGAGGCTGCAGCCCTGGAAGACTTGAGTTTGGTCTCCATTGAGTATAAAAAACATGATCCTCAGAAAATTGTAAGCAACCATTTAGCTAATTGTGGGCTGAAGAGGTTTGAACACGAGTTTTCACCCTCGGATGACATTTTCTGAGGGGCGAGGTCTTACGGGGAAGTGCTAGTTCGGATCCGATCTTTAGCACCCGAAGACAAGGCCTCTGTATTAAAATTTCAGGAAAACAGACGAAGTTGTCTTCCTGCTGTGTTACAAGGAGTGAGCCTGGACGTTTCTGAGACAGAACCAAAGGATGCTTAAGGCTCCAAAGAAGCAACTTCTGGTTCAGGAAAAATCCATAACGAGGGGGAGAAAAAGAATAAGCCCGAAGCAGAGGCACAGAATCCGGACCCGCCAGAGACCCTGAATCTAGAAACTGAGACGAAGACCTTTGAACCTCTTAAGAAGCAAGACTCAGTCATCACCCCAGGAAAGACAACGAAACAGATTGGGGAACCCATCACTTCTGTCACCCCCTTGCAGTCGACGCAAGGAAATATAGAAGAAGGATGGATTTTCGACGAGGAACTGAGGCCTATCAGAGCAGAAGAACTTCCCCCAAACGCGTTTTTCTTTGACAAAAAGAGGAAAGCGGTGGTTAAAAGGGAGTTTTACCAGGATGAAGGAGCAACTGCTAAAAAATTCAAGGTTATGACTGAGGGAAAGAACAAAAAGAATGAGGAATTTTCCACAGAGATCACAATAACGCTAAGAGCATATGCATCGACGAATCAATTCTCGGTCGAGGATTTAAAAAACCAGCTCAAAAGAAAGAATCACCTGATCAAGACTCTCGAAGCTAGATTGGCTACAGCCATAGAGAATGCTAAAGGTCAGGCCAGCATGGATATGGAACAGGCTAGAGTGGCCGACAAAAATGAAATAGAAGTGCTCAAAGTCAAGCTGGAGCAAGTACACCTAGTGATCCGAGATGGTCGGATACAGTCGGGTCAATAGAAGACTATGATCACAGAGCTGCAGGCTCAGTTAGAGGTCGCTGAAAGAAGAATGATCGATGTCGAGGGATTTAAATCCTGAGCGATCGATATTAGGTGCATGATCTCTTCTGTACAATAGAGTTTGCTAGACAAAGTGGGAATGATTCGAGAGGATTTCCTGTTGATGCATTAGATTTCCGAGAACCTGACTGTCAAAGAAAGGAATGCAGAAGCAGCTCGGGTCACCTTTCAGGAGGCAGTGATTGCTACGAACAACAGAGTTTCGGCAGGTTCTCCTAGACTCACCATCTCATAACAAACTAGAGGTAACATTTTGTTAAAGGATTGGGAGCATAACATTACCCTAGGCAAGGAACAAGCCCAAAAAGTAACCAATTCATTAGAAGAATCCTTCAATGTTATAGATGGCGAGCTATTGGGTATGGAGAGTGGAGGTGATGCAGAAACCTTAATGCAAATGAATGTAGAACATATCTCGCTCGATCTGAAAGAGAAGAATGAGAGAGTTTCGAAAGATATTTCTCAAACGGACAGGGTGGACATGGCTCAAGTCGACAAGCACTTGATCCAACCCAGCACACAATTAAGTTCCCTTGACATCGTCGATGCACAAACGGGAGACAAGCTGCAGAAGTTAGCTCGAGAATGTTACTTCGCCGAGGCCAGCTGTCAAGCAGAACCTTCACAACTCGTATCTCAGTTTATGGAAAATGTAGCACTTGCACCGAATCCGCGCAAAGACGAGCACCTGACACCAATTGAAAATAGAGTAGGAGAAAAGGAGTGATTTCGCTCCTCTCTGTTGTAACCGAATTTGTGAAACCGTTGATGATTCTAACTGATCTGTAGAGTTGTATAAATATATCACAAAAAGAAAAAGAAAGGGCTGGACCTTTTTTGAGTCGATTGTAATAGAGTTTTTGCATTCGAGAAGTTAATATAAGCAAATCTGGATATTCTCGATTCCGTCAAGACTGTGTTACAAGTTTGTTTCTTTGTATTTCATGTTTCATTTCATTCCATTATTCATAATTGATGTGATTTGTTATACTTTAGTACGACCACTACTATAACAAAGGATTTGGTTTTCTGTATTTGTTTATTGTCTTTCCTCTGCACCAGCTATTAGCGGGTGTAAGACCAATCTGCACTTTCAGAATTCTACGTATATTCTTTGCTATGTCAGTTATTTTCTTACTAATTTCCTATTCTTTTTATATGTGAGTTTTCTCTTTGATAGGAACCTTGTGTTATATACAGCTAAATGTTTTTCTCTCACCTCACACCTTTATATAAAATATAATACAGTTACGGGAAAGAGCCTTCAATTTGCATTTCCATTTTATTCCAAAAACGTAAAATTCTCTTTATTTCGACCAAATCAAGACAACATTTAAATCTCTCTTTAAATCCTTTCCTAATCTCACTATTCCTCCATGACCGTCCCTGCAGCGACACAGCCTAATATCGAACCCGTACTATCTAACCAGACGCATATCGCCTTAAACCTTTTTGACATAATCCTTAAAACTGCTAATAACCGGGACGAACTTGATCGTTCATGGGAAACCATTGAACAAGATATAAATACTTAGAAACAGTTGGTATCTAGACGACGCGAACGTAGAAATATTCCCTAGTTTCTTATACCGAAGGTTGACATTACCCTCTTACCCATCTTTCACCTACTTTCGGATGCCTTGACACTGTACTTCCAAGCCTTAATTACAGACTCAGGAACAACATCTTTCTGGCACCGTTGCCGGGGAGCGAAGTTACGAAATCTTTTCCCTGGGAAAACGACATTTATTTCGTTGAAAGTGCTACTCCTTGATAGTGAACATAGAGTACACACATTTTTAAGGCTTTTAAAATCTTTCGCTTTGCGACTCCACAAAAACATAAACTGGCTTCTGGTAGAAAGAGTACCAGACAAAACCCAGATGGCAAGCTGATTACGCCTGTTACTGATCCCGAAAAACTTTTAAAAACAAAATACCAACTTTCCAAGACTAAATACCATTCAGAACCTTCTACTTCGTGCAGTCCTCTATTTGATACCAAATATCTGACGTCAAATCGCCCTGAAGTTAGGAGTGAGATTCATCAGTCTTTCCCATCCATACACAAGGGAAAAGGTCCTCTAGAAAGTTCGTCAACGGTTGCCATACCAACTTTTCTTCGACAGAACTTCCCGATATCGCCTGATTCCAAAGAGTGTGTTACACACTCATTTTCTACACCCAAGTCGATGGAAGCCGTCGGAGGAGGTGGTGGAGGCGATCCTGGAGGAGGAGGTGGAGGTCAAGGGAAAGTCCCTCCTCCCAGATTATTCACAAAGGTAGCAACGAGATACGCCCCCTTGGTTTTTCCCGTCCCCCTCCATGATTTGCCTGAAAACTACATCAAAAATCTTCCTAAGTTCATTGGGGAGGGAGATCTAACCGCAGCCGAGCATATAAATTTCTTTGACCAATTCGCAAATATCTATGGTATCGAACACGAAGATGTCTATTCGAGACTCCTTGTCCATACCTTTGATGGACCGATCCGAACTTGGTTTCGGAGCCTACTCGCAGATTCTATCCTATCATATGACGCTTTGGAAGATGATTTCCTAAGACAATGGGGAGAGCGAAAAGATCACTTATATTATCTTACCGAGTTTGGGTCCCTAAAAAAAAGAACTCAGAAACAATTATGGAATTTATTCTGAGATTCAACAAACTGTATAATAAGATTCCAGTCGCAGTTAAACCCTCTGAACCCTCAGCCAAAGTAACCTTCGCGGGAGTTTTCGAGCTGGATTTCACACTACTTTTGCGAGAAAGAAGAGGAGCCACCCTAAATAGAATGCAAGATGATGCTGTCGAAATCGAATCTAATATGATGGCTTCGGGAAAATTAAAAGCCAAAGTAGAAACAGTCAACCACGAGAATAGACGCTACAGGGAACCAGCGGGTCCTTCGGGCTCCAATAGATACACTGATGATAGAGTAGATGATATGGCCCGAATAATTAAAGAACCGTCCAACAAAATTTCTAGGATGGAGTTGGACCAGTTTGAGGCTGATTCTTAATATAAAAAAGACTTCAGGAGAAACCCAAATCCCCAAAATCAACAGAAACAAATTAAGAACGAAGATAAAAAAATACAAGCGCCATTAAAGAACGAAAATTTTATAGGCGCAAATGACTTCCAAGATTTCGGAGATTCGGAAGATGAAGTCGCGAATTTCGGTGATGACTGTTCGCAACCGTATCTCACTCATGAAGATTATGAAAAATATTTGAAACCCCCACAACCGTCTAATGAGGATGAAGAAGGTGATCCCACTGATCCCTGTATATCTCAACCAGAAACAGAGATGATAATGGCCGAGTTTCAACCAAAGTACAACCTAAGATAAAAAAACAATCCCACCTCAACGGATCAACCTAAGAGAATCCTTCAAAGGGGTCAAGCTCATGAACCTCCTTCAGAAGAGACCTTGTTACCCAACAACAAAACCAAGGTAGCAAAAACTCAAGAGTCCGAGGTGAAAAAAGTTGAAACTCAAACACAAGAAATCAAACCAGTAGATAAAGTTACCTCCTCAACTAAGATCACGAGTGATCAGGCGATCCAGACAAGTAAGCCAGAAAGAAAAAATTTGGAAGTCTCAACCAAAGAAACGGATAAGGTAAACACATCATTCAGTCTTGAAAATGAGTTAAACAAGATTAAAATACCGATTCCTTTGGTAGAATTAGCAAAAAATCCTGCTTATCGGAAGCAAATTGCCAAAGCGATGGGTGTCTATGAGCTAGAAAGTCAGTCGGATGTTATCAACCTGGAAGATGACAGACATAATATTACCTTTGGTCCTCATTTTGAAGGGTCCAAAGAAAACATCGCTCCTTTTTATATCACCCTGAATATACATGATCAGTTGCTACATAATTGTATGTTAGACTCCGGGGCTTCTCATAATGTTATGCCCAAAATTATAATGGAGAAGCTGGGTCTCCAGATCACAAGACCTTATGGAAATCTATATTCCTTCGATTCAAGGAAGGTTAAATGCATGGGGATGATAAAGGATCTGGTATTTACCCTAGCGCAGGTCCCTGTTAAAAGTATCCTGATGGATGTGGTTATCGCCAATATCCCCCCTAAGTACGGTATGCTATTGTCTAGGTCCTGGGGGGATAAGTTGGGAGGTTCCCTTCAGTTAGACATGTCTTACGCCACAATCCCTTTGTTCGGGGGTCAATTCACTCGTTTATACAGAGAGACAAGATTAGCATACACGGTCAGTGATCCCCGAAACCCACACAACTTCCCCATTTACATCGCAGACCAAGATCTGGGAAACTGCATTTTGTCTTTTGATGATGGATTGGATGGAGGTCTAGAGGAACTCGATATGAAGCAAGAAGAGTTAAGCCCCTTGACAAAAGAGCTGTGCAATAATGGTGCATGGAAAATGTATCTCGATGGCGCTGCGTCTTCTGAAGGAGTTGGTGTTGGGGTACTTTTGGTAGCGCCTGAAGGTAAGTTCATTGTTCCTTTCTCCTATCGTTTGCAGTGGGACATAGATTACACCAATAACATATGCGAGTATGAGGCATTGATCTTAGGATTAGAGGCTGCTAAGAAGTTGAATATAAAAAACTTGGAGGTATACGGTGACGCGTAATTGATAGTAAGACAAATAAACCGACAATACCTAGCCAAGCATCCCAGACTAAGAACATACATAAATTGTGCTTGGGATTTGATGGAAAACTTTTTTTCATCTGTAAAGGTCCATTTTATCCCTCACGTAGAGAATCTACATGCCGACGCATTGGCCAAGGCAACTTCAACCTTTTCTCCTCCCACAACCGTCAAACTAAAGTATCACATTGAAATCAGATACAAACCCTCTATACCAGACAATATCCGACACTGGCAGGTGTTCGAAGATGACAAACAAATCAAGAAATTTCTTACAGCCGTAGGTGAGTTCTCTGAAACTCATATAGACCAAGAGAATCAAAATGACTCGATGTGGATTATGCAAGAAGGGGAAGAGCCTGAAACCTTCCGAGAAAAAATAACGGATCATCGTATGTTGGTCCTTAAAAACAACCAAATTTCGAAAGGCTTAATTCCTTTAGAAAGACTTTTCGATCAGAACAAAGTACCTGTGAAATCCACTTTGCAGCCCCAACCAGAAGAAGTGGAGGACTGCGATATAGGAACTGAGAAAGAATCCAGGATAGTAAAGATATCTAAGTTCCTCCCTCCCAAGGTAAAAGTCCAGTACAGAGACCTTCTCAAACAGTACAAAGATGTTTTAGCCTGGTCCTATGATGAGCTTAGAACGTATGACACTTCCATAATTGAGCACAAGATACCTTTGAAGCCTGGGGTCAAGCCGTTTAGGCAAAATCTTAGGCAAATTAACCCCATTTTGTTGCCCGTGATTGAAAAGGAAGTTAAGAAGCTTTTAGATGAGAAAATAATCGTACCTCTGAGGTACTTAGACTGGGTGGCAAATTTGGTCCCAGTCAGGAAAAAGAATGGAGAAATCAGACTGTGTGTAGATTTCCGAAACTTGAATAAGTCTTCCCTTAAGGATAATTATCCGCTGCCCAAAATGGACCACGTCCTAGAAAAGGTAGTCGGAGCAAATCGAATGTCTATGATAGATGGGTTCTCTGGATATAACCAAATCGCCATGAACGAGCAAGACAGAGAAAAAACTGCTTTCACCACACCATGGGGTACATTCATGTATGATAAAATGCCGTTTGGTTTGATGAATGTAGGAGCTACATTCAAGCATGCTATGGACATTGCTTTTGTAGGAGAAAGAGACAAGTTTGTAGTCATCTACCTTGACGATTTGACGGTTTTCTCTAAAACCGATGAAGAACATTTGATCCATCTAAAACAGACTTTCGAAAAATGTCACAGGTATGGTCTGTCTTTGAACCCAAAGAAATCACATTTCGCTATGCGGGAAGGTAAGCTTCTGGGACATATCGTATCCAAAGATGTGATCAGGATTGATCCTAAGAGGATTGAAGCAATAGAAACTATAAATATTCCCAGAAACATAAAAGAAATTCAATCTTGTTATAACCCTAAATTGCACCATTCATTCTTACCTGGCATCAGGCCAACTCATTGCTCTTCATTGCCAAAGCCATGCTGAAAAGACTCTTAAAAAACCTCTTAAAACAAGTGGAACGCGCCTTAACCCTTCACTGCACGCGTTGGAACACTGGCAGGCTCACTACTGCACGCGTTGGAACGCTGGCTGGCTTACTACAGCCCGCGTTTACCTAACAAAGCACAAAAACAGGAAAGTTGCCGACGGGACGAAAAACTTTGGGTCAGTTAACTGGAACTCCCAGCCATGCATGGCCGAGAGTTCGTCCAAAACCCTAGCTTCTTCTAGCCTATAAAAGAAGGGGTAGGGGTACTATTTGGAGGGGGAAAAAGATAGCAAAGAAACTCTGCCCAATTGCCGAATCCATTTGTCCCAACCCTTTAGCCTTTCCTCAAGCGTAAGGAGAATTCAAGCAAATAAGTTGGAGGACAAAGAAGAGGAGGAGCCCAGGATCAGGATTGAGGAACAGTGTCTGGTCTCTATCATTATTGTAAGTTGATTCATCTTGAGATTAATAAAAGAATACTTTTCCCGTCCCAATACACGTGTGATATATTCTTATTTGATTTATGCGTAATCTCTAACCCTTAGGTAGAAGAATAACATGCATGCATAGTGTTTTGTCCTGATTGCAGGATTGTCTTTGGAAGGAGCAGCGAGAGCAAGCGGATAAAGCGCAACGAAGGATCTACATCAAACATCGATAGAAAAAGGTTAGTGGATCTCTTCCATGCTTGTGTGTGAAAAAGGGGTGTGAGTATTGGGGTGATAGGTTAAAAGTGTTTTCTTTGAGGTCATGATCTGCATACAAGTTCAGCCCTAGCTTGTTAGTCCGTAGGGTATTATTTACCAACAACAGAATTGGCGACTCCACTGGGGATATTACTCTTAGGGTTCCCATATTTCATTGAGGTTTTTGGGTAGTTCAAAGAATTATATTTTATGTTTCTTTGTTTGTTTATTTTCTGTTAGGTCAAAGCTAGCAGGGAACCTGGTTCATAATACCATTTTTTTCCTTGAATGTTGCTTGACATTCATTATCGGGACACACAGAGGTACATGCGGCATGCAGAAGGCCTGCACGCGTGTAACCCACGCCCTAACCTTCTATATCCCGCGTTTGAATGCTTGTTGTAGAGGTTTCAATAGCATGTAGGACACAGAGATATTAAGAGGCAGTCTCCTCTTCCCTGTCAGAAGTTTACCTTCTTAGGGGGCTTTCTAGATCCTGTCTGGGTCTTGTTGGATCACTGTCTTGTTTGCAGTCTGCTTTATTGTGTTTGTTATCTTTTGCATTCATTTTCTTTTTTCTATTAAAATAGAAGCATTCAAGCCTTTAAGAGACCCTGGTTGTTAGTACCAGAGGCCTTTTTCAGGTTTGGGCTCTCTGTGGTTGTTTTGTCTTAGTATTTATACAAACCCGCGGCCTGTTTAGGCTCAGCCTGGGGGTACCCGCGCGCTGTTATAGCTCAGCACGCGTTTGCACGCGTGCTGTTTCAGTGACAGTCGCAGGCTTGATTGGTTTCTTTTCAGCTTGGGTGGGGCAGTCAACCCCTCCTATGGTGAGAAGTGTTCCTCTCATGGGTTTGAGTCTGGGGATACACAGTCAGCAGGTTAGGACCTCTAATCCTTAGCTTGTGTTTTTCTTAGTTGATGTTTTGATAGAGAAGACAAAAGAAAAATTTGTTTTATGGTTTTTAGACAACTGTTAGAATCGATGCTTTCTTGATTACCTTTGAGTGTCTTTTCTCTGGTTCTTCGCGATCTGCGCTTTAAGCCAGAATTTTATTATGTTTTCTTGGTTTTTTGCTTGTCGACATTTTCCCCTTTTTGCTTGATTTTGCAATTAAATAAAAAAAAAATTCTCTTTTTCATTTTCTTCTTGGTTTGAAGATTGTGTTGTTGCATCAGTAGCTAGGAAGAAGCCTTTTTCATAAGTTTTGCAGTGCATTTAGCGCATAAGTAGATCTCAGATTGAGCGAAATTCCTTGATGTTTTTCTGCATGAAATCTTAGAAAATTCAAAAGGAAAAGAAGTCTTTCTTGTTGAAAAGTTGCTGGTTTTTGCATTTTCATAAAAGTTTTTGTTTCCAAGCATTTCTTGTTCATTTTTGCTTTGAGTCTTTACACACCATCAGTTTCACCTTCATACCTTGTGACGTAAAAAGCCCATTAAAAGCAACGCTAATTAAAAACTATTAGACTTTTTGTTTGTAGGGTTCATACACTAGCTCAGGACTAGGGCCTTGGAATAGGTTGGAGAGTAAATCTTCCAAGGCCACTCAAACCAAACATTGGAGTCTGTCATAGGGAGTGTAGAATTCCAGTTACGAAAAGTTATCCAGGACCCCCCTCTAACACAGGGGCTAAACACAAGGTTGCGTAAGGAAAGGTAGCGGAGATAACCCCTCCAAAGCTGGACCAAGCATAGTGGAGAACACATATCGAGGATTTGTTGAGGGATTCCATCGTTTGCATTTGCCACGGAGCTTCGTGGGTCTCGAATCCATTCGAGGTCCTCAGTTGTCTTCCGGACCATTTGCTCTCGATACCATTAACAGGTTTCGGGCTTGATACCCTGCTCATTGTGGTCTACCCGACTATCAATTGTACCCGCCTGGTGACTGTTCACGTGCTGGCAAACTAGTTGCCAATCTTATCTAGGGACATACACAGGTGACTGCGGGGGTATACCACGGTACCTAGGACAGACATCGGGCCACGCTTTGTAGAGTATACCCGAAGGGTGCTTCCGTATTCGAGTTGCACTTGCACCGATAAGTTTCTCTAGTGTTGGTTGTTGTAACTGTTCTTCCAAATAGTTAGTGTTTGCTTGTCTTATCTCATAGGGGCTTCTTTTAGTGTGTGTTACTGTTTGTTCGTGTAGAATACCTTAGCGTGTCATGAATCTTCTCACACAGTGGAGGATTAAGAGCTCCGCCGGTCATGAAGGCTTCTGGGCCTGCCGCCGGTTATACTGGAGCCACCCCCGCCACCATTGAGGTGGAAGCTAGACCAACAAGGGTCTTTCAAAGCAATCGGGTTTCTAACCATTGAGCCCGAACAAACCCCAGAGGAATCAATCGCCAATATTGGATCGGTTGCAACCCCAAACACTGATATCTGGACACCGGTTATTGTACCAGTCCAATTTACCGAACTCCTGTCAGTGCCTCACACAGCTATGACAACAGATGCTGTTACTTCCTCTGGGAACTCTTCCATTCCCATCATTGTTGCTACCATAGGAGAAGCTTCTCCTAACTTGACTTTGTCGATGGTTCGAGCCACCATGGTCTCGGCCGCAACTACGTCGCACAGTGGACCGATCCCATTTATCGCGACGACCACACCTCCTTTCACACCTAGTGCGACAGGCCCTCCGTTTTCATACGGTATGCCTAGTTCAGGTACAAGTCCTACACTCACTTCTTCCACTTTGCAGACTTTGGGTCTGGGGGTAGGGAGCTCTAAAGCTCCTCTGCAAGGTCAACTTGGGGGCATTCTTGTCCCTTTCAATGCTTTTCCTTACGCTGGAGGTCATATCTCTCCTTCGTCCCCTTCCCTTGGTGGTCCGCATCAGCAGTCCATTGGGCAACCTGCACACACAAGTTCATTTGGAGCCGGGAGTCAAGGAACACCTGCGCAAACTCAGCCGATAGGTTTGTCGCCATTTGTTTGGAACGAGACGTTTGGTAATAACACTTTCGCATCTACTGCTTTCCCATCTGGGGGCACACCCATTTTTGGACAGTCTACTCCATCACAGGGTACTATTCCTGCACTGGGGGCACATATACCAGGACCTTGGAACTCATGACAAGGATCCGTTCCTTCCTCTGGAATGCCATTCTGGGGTAATTCTTTCCACAGTCAATGGAACCCTGGACAAACTTCTATGCCTCTTCCAGCAGGACCGACATGGAGTAATCCTTCCCAAAGTCCGTCAAACACAATGAATTCCCAACATCCTATGTCCTTTATGGGGAATCAACCAACAATGTCTCCTCAGATGAAAAACCCTTACGCTGGTCAGGTCCATGGTTTCTACCAGAATCCAAGCCAGCAGCCAAACTTTTCCTGGCAACCTGGTGCCAGTCAAACCCCAGGACCCTTTTATCCAGGCTATCAACAACAACCAAAACTACCATTCTTGGCGACATTACACTTTCCAGATTTAACACGGTTGTTAAATGATCCTATTTGTCACGATCCGCGTTGGCCTCCTATGCCAACGAAGTTGCCTTTGGACATTCCAAAGTTTGAGGCCAAGACTAACGAAGATCCAGGTGATCACGTGACTACTTTCCACCTTTGGTGTTCATCTAACTCACTGAAAGATGACTCCGTCCAGTTGTGATTGTTTCAACGCACTCTTATTGGGAGTGCTGCGAAATGGTACATAGAGCTTGATCGTTCACGATATTCTACTTTTGGCGAACTGGCGATGGCCTTCCTTAACCATTTCCAGTTACCTGTGAGATACGACGCCGGCACAGAGTTGCTAGCCAATTTCAAGCAGACGACAGTGGACCATATCTCAGATCACATTCAAGAGTGGTGACGCCGAAAGAGTCTTATCAAGGTACCCATCCCACCAGCATTCCTGCTTGAGTGGTTCCTTAAGTCTTTATTTCCGCAGTTATCCAAAGACGTCGCGACTTCAGGGGTTTTCTCCGAGGAAGATGCCATCATGAGGGCTCAACAGTTTGAGCTTATCTATTCTCAGTCTGGTTTACTATACAACATCCTGCCGGATGCACCACGGTCAATACTGGATAAAACTAGATAGAGAGCCAGACCACATGCCGACGATATTGTTGGTTCGACACAAACTAAGCCCGCTGAGAAATTGACAAAACAATTGCAGCAGTTATCTATACAACACTCAGTGGCCAACCAGACTACTGCTTTGGCTGCTCCTCCTACCCAAACGTCGAAAGTACACTCCGTACAGATGACTAACCCAAAGGCCACCCAACATCCTGAAGGGAAGAAAAAACAATGCAAGAAGGGTAAGGCGGATAAGAAACCCAATGATAATGCTGGCGAGGGCACCACGGAAAAGCGGAAGGCGAGGTATCCATGCAAACTGTGTGCGGAAGACCACCCGACCCATTTATGTCCTTGACTTGTGGAGGCCCAGAAGTTTGTTACACAACAATGAAAAGCCGTGTTGACTGACCCCTTTCAGCATGGGCAAAATTTAACTCAAGCCTTTACAAGTGCCGAGGGGGGCAGCCAAGAAAACTTCCCTCCCCCAAGCAATTCCTCCTCCGCGAACGTATACATGGTTAAAAGTGATTCTTTAATAACGACTAGAGAGCACGACTATAGCAAACCAAGTGCCTCTGAGAAGGGAAAGGAAGCCGAGATCCCATCTCTTCCTCTACAGATCGAGAAGACGTTGGGTGAAACAATGACATGCATTCCAAAGGGTGCATTTAAGAGGGCTTCTCACAATCCAAATGCAAGGGCCGCCCAGAACTACTCTGTGGTGGGAGATTTATCCCAAACCCCTTGTGCTATGTCTACATTGGAGGTCCTCCAAAGTTGCCCTGCTCAGAGAAAAGCCTTGTTGACTGATTTAGTCTCTACTGAGACTTGTAACCTGGGTACCATCATGTTAGATACGACTGACTTGAAACCTCGTCTTCCTTACCACGTCGCGTTTCAGATAGTAGTGGCTCATCCCATGAAAACTTTTACACAGAATATATTCTGCACGGTGGTTGACGAGGGCGCTTCGACTTGCGTTATGTCGTTAGCATGCTGGAAAGCCATTGGTCAGCCTGAGTTGTCTCCATCACCTACTCTCCTCACTACATTCGACGATTGTTCTTTCTGACCACATGGCATCATTCCTTCTTTCCCTGTGCAGTTAGGGGGGAAGACCGTGTGCGTCGAAGTAGAGGTAGTCGATGCCCCCATCGACTACAATCTCTTGTTAGGTCGTAGTTGGACTTATGCTATGCAAGCGGTGGTCGCTACAGTTTTCCAAGTCTTATTGTTTCCACATGAAGGTCGGATAGTGACCATTGATCAGTTGTCCTTCTCTCAACCTGACCCAGCCTTGGGGGCATCCACGGTTCCCATGATAGATAATCCTCAAGCCGGTGTCGTTAACATAGGAGTTGGTTTGTGTCCATATTTGATGGGTACTTTCGATTACCCACCTCCTCATGGTGATGTCAAGTTTATATCAACTCACCACAAGGCTGAGATTTTCCATGTTTCGTCGTTCCGCACGACTTACTTTCAGGATCCGTGGGTTCTTCCTTCCCCATCAGCCACGATGGATGAGACAGGGCATCCTGGCATGTCCATGCCCTTGTCGGCCACTGAAGTAGCGTACTCTTTGGTCCAACAAACTTCAGCTACTCCTAATCTGACTCTCGCACAAGAGTTGGATCCACTTCCAGAGCCTATCTGGGCTCAGGGTTCTCTTGCTACTACCGATTCGTTAGAATTAGTCTTGCCTTCTGATGAAGCTGTAATTGAAGAAATGACCAGTCCGGACAAAACTTGGGAAGATATTCATCATAGATCATATTTCCTCCCAGAGTTAAGTCGAATCGAGGCAGCAGAATTCACTATCACCATGACGGGAGATCAGCCATGTCCCATTAACCTCTTAGCTACACAGGAAATTTACGCTGAGGGGAATATGGCGACTATTGCTGCCACGATACCTATCAACATCTCCCGCAACCCTGGCATCATGGAGAATGTCTTCGTCGAAGCAGATTTCTCCCCTGAAGAGATTCAGATTTACACAGATATTTTTAAAGAATTCCGCGACATTTTTGCCTGGTCTTATGAGGAAATGCCAGGCATCGATCCGAAAATAGTTGAACACAAAATCACAACGTATCCTGATGCTAAACCTGTTTGACAGAAACTTCATCCAGTTAATCCTAGGAAAGCAGCAACCATCAAAGCTGAGGTTGAGAAATTGCTCAAGGCCGAGTTCATTTACCCAATTCATTTGACTCAGTGGGTGTCAAACCCCGTACCGGTCGATAAAAAACAAGGCACGATTCATGTATGTACTGATTTTTGTGATTTAAATAAGGCTTGTCCAAAATATAATTATCCAACCCCATTCATCGACCAGATCATTGATGAATGTGCCGGTTGTGAAGCCTTTTCGTTCATGGATGGCTTCTCAGGCTATAATCAGATCCAAATCAAACCTGAGGACCAACACAAAATGACATTCATTTTTCCGTGGGGTACATTCGCCTATCGCAAGATGCCTTTTGGTCTCAAGAATGCTGGAGCCACTTTCCAGCAGGCCATGTCTTTTGTGTTTCACAACCTCAAACATATAGTCGAGGCCTATCTAGATGATTTAGCATCACGCTCTCATAAGCAAAAGGATCATCCTATGCACCTCCGACTAATCTTCGAACGCTGTCGCTACTTCAGGATTCGCTTGAATCCCAACAAGTGCAGATTTTGTGTCATGTCGGGACATTTGTTAGGTTTCATAGTGTCAACCATAGGGATCATGGTCGATCCTCTTAAGGTGGAGGCGATAATTCAGTTGCCCCCCCCACGCACAATCTTACAACTTCAGAGTCTTCAAGGAAAGGCGAACTTCTTACGACGCTTCATCACCAACTATGCCGAAATCACAAAGGGATTCATGCGTTTACTGAAGAAAGATGTTCCCTTTTTCTAGGATGAAGTAGCGCAACGCTCTTTTGACGCATTGAAACACGCTCTTACAACCGCACCTCTGCTACGGCCACCGAATTATAACAAGGATTTCCTATTATATCTGGCTGCCGCAGAGTCAATCGTAGGCATGGTTTTAGTTCAGGAAGATGATTCATTTTCTAAATACATGATCTATTACTTGAGCCGAGGCCTCGTAGGACCAGAACTGAATTATACCCATCTAGAAAAACTTGCGTTGGCAGCAGTTCATGCTGTTCAACGGTTCCGTCACTATGTTCTGTTTCGTAAGACCACCGTCATTGTCGTCGTGAATCCATTCCAGTACATGTTTACACGACGTGTTATCGGCAGAAAAATCAGTAGATGGATGGTCATCCTCCAAGAATTTGACTTAGACTTCATTTCAGCCAAGTCCAAGAAGTCATTGGTCTTCGCAGAACTTATTTTGGAACTTCCGGTTGAGTCAGGTGACGTTGTGCCCGAGGAATCGCCTATCCGGGGGTATATGTTTTTGATCAAATCGTCAGACCCCTGGTACGGAGATATACTGATCTATCTCCAGAATTTGAAGTGCCCCACCTCTGCTTCTCATGATGAGCGTCGGTGGATACGCCATCAGGCCAAGAACTATCTCATCCTCAATGATACGTTGTATCAGAGAGGTGTAGACTGTATCTTGCGTCGATGTCTCACTCATGAGGAGGCCGTCATAGTGCTCAACGATTGTCATACAGGAGCTTGTGGCGGTCACTTATCTGGGTTGGCAACAACCCAAAAGATTTTACGAGCAGGTTACTTCTGGCCCACACTTATGAAAGATTGTATCGAGTCGGTCAAGAAGTGCCATCTGTGCCAAATCTTCTCACAGAAGATGAGGGCACATCCAACTCCTATGTTTCCTGTCATCACAGTTCGTCCCTTCACAAAGTGGGGGATTGATTACACTACATGTAACCCCCCGTCAGCAAGGGGGCACCGCTATATCATCGTAGTTGTCGACTACTTCACTAAGTGGGTCGAAGCTATGCCAACGTTTAAAGATGATGGAGAGACTGCAACTCTCTTCTTATTTAACCATATTATAGCACGGTTCGGCGTCCCGCGAGAGATTGCCACTGACCATGGAAGTCACTTTCAGAACCAAATGATATCCGAGTTAACATCAAAGCTTGGGTTACGGCAAGAACATTCCTCACCTTACTATCCCCAAGCCAATGGGCAGGTGGAAGCTGTTAACAAAACTCTCAAGACAATGCTACAGCGAACCATCAACTCAGCCAAGTGAAACTGGCATTTGATGTTATACTCGACATTATTGGCTTACCGAACATCAATTAAGACTGCAACCGATTTCTCACCTTTCCATCTCATTTACGGGCTGGAGGCAGTCTTGCCCATCGAATGTCAAATTCCATCTCTGAAATTGGCAGTACAGTTATTGCCAGACACTTCTCCACTTGAAGAACGGTTAGTACACCTTGAGTAGCTTGATGAATAGCGTCACGATGCGGCCCTGGACAACGAGGCTCATAAACATAAGGTCAAGTGTCAATATGATAGGTCTGTCCGTCCTCAGATTTTCTCTGAGGGCGACCTTGTCTTGGTTTACGACCAAGATAAGGACCCCTTGGGGGCAGGAAATTTTAAACCCATGTGGTTCGGACCCTTCATTATTAAGGAGGTTTTAAAAAAGGGTGCTTATCGTCTGGTCAATTTTGAAGGGAATGCTTTGGCGGAGCCTAGAAATGGGCTCTACCTCAAGAAGTATTACTCCTAGAACGGTCACCGTGGGTAACTTTTTGTAACATATGTATAGTCTTTGTGCTATTACTTTTTTACATTTCTTTTGAAAAACGTGTCATGGACGTGTCATTGATGTTATCTTTCGTCACTATGGCAGATGTCAAGAGAGTCCGAGGTGTTCATTGGGTATGCGGATGGTGCTAGTGACACACGCGGAGGATTGCCTCTGCATATTGGGTAATATTTACACCATAGGGTCAATTGTTATCTTCCGGAGGGATATGCTTAGGCAACACCACAAATAATGTTGCTGAATATAGTGCAGTTATTGAGTTACTTCGTGACACTTTGTCATTGGGTATCTCTCATCTCCGGGTCTATCTAGATGCTCAACTGGTTGTGTCGTAGCTAAACATAATATACCGGGTGCATGACCCAACTTTACACCGACGATTCCTTAGGGTACGTCTCTTGGAATGCAACTTTGATTATATCACATATTTTCATGTTCCTAGGAGTCTAAATCAAATCACAGATACTCTAGCTAATCACATTTTAGATTGGCATCTTTCTCACACATAAAAAGATCATGATCATACACATGTAAACACATTTTTGTACACATAATCCATAAAGACATAGAAAAGAAATAAAAACCATATATAAACATAATAAAATCCTCAGAGTACATCGATGGGCGCAAGTGCCTCAAAAAATGGGAACCATAATGAGTCACCGGGGCTTATGCCCTCAAAACATATGTACAACAAGGTGCTCGTGGCACATAAAAATTTTACAAGTCTGCTCAGGGCCGGTGGGCCCTGTTATTATTGTGAACAACCTGGGATAAACGCCTAAACAAACGGACCCATGTCCGAGGTGCCCCCACAACATGAGGCTGCATGGAGGGCGGTAGGTCCTCTATCTCTGCCATGGGAACTGTGCGAGTGAGCGCAGTAAAGTTCTGCTCAATCCACCTCAGGACTCTCTCGGCCTCTCCTGCTGGGAGGCTCCCAACTACTGCTGCTCCTCTAACGACGACAGCTGTGGCATCAGGCCATGGGCGACGCCTGTTCCGTGCATAATCGACAGGTCGCACGGGTCCCACATATGCATGCAACAAAAGTTCACCCGTCAAAAAAACTCTGGTATACAAAAACATGATATATATCTCAGAAAAAGACATAAAAATTACATATGCAAACAAAAAAAACTAGGTAGGTGGAGACTTACCCATCTCCCCTCGCTCCTCACCAGGAGGCACTGGTATTGCTGGATCTCTGGAAAAGTCGATCCCTGCATATGGGTAATCCTCAATCGCCGGGATCTGTCATGATAGCCACGTGAAGAAGTCATCATTGAAGGCATCGATGGTCTTCCCACCACCCTGTCGCGGCAGCAACGCTGCCCATCTGCACACTGCAGGGAAAGTCGCCAAATGTCCTCGTACTATCAACCGAGGATTGAAGCATGGAACTCTCTCAAAAAAGAACGAACACAGGATGGTCCCAAACCCGAAGTTCCTGTGTGTCCGCTATCTGCAATCATGCTTGCCAGTAGTGTGGTACTCCAGTCAAAAATTTGTGCATTCATGCACTGAATCGCACAGTTCATCTGTGCGCGCGAAGCCTGGTGCATGGCCGCAGAGCCGATAATCCGCCCGATAAGTGATAAAATGGTCTGGAGGGCGAGGCTGGTAATCCTACTCACTGGAACCGAGGAAGATATCTGATTGGTCCCAGCCTCACAGTACTCCTCTATCAATTCCGAGACTTTACTCGGCCCCGCAGGAAAAGTATGAAAGTTGACGGGTTCCCCTCGCCTCGAGAGGCCCATCAAAAAGTAGATATCCTCGGTGGTGGGCACCAAGGATTTCCCCTCTATCATAAAGGCCTCTGCATCTGGGTGCCAATAGTACACCAAGGCATTCAGTATCCTGGGTTGAGCGCGCATACATGAACACAAGAAAAACTTTACCAAGCCACATTGCGTCAACACGACCATGACGTTCGGATCTGCAGCCACTGCCTCATTGGCAGCCTCGTGCTCCCTCTCTCTCCACTGAACATACATCCTGCCAAGAACACAAAGAAAAAAAGGGAGTTAAGTCTTGTCCCTCAATTTTTCATTGCGCGGGGGGGCACCCGCGGGTAGTTTTGGCTCTGCGCGCGGGTACCCGCGGGCTGTCCCTGGACAACCCGCGTTTTACTAGGGCCGACCTCTTAGGGGTCGACGACCACCCCCAAAACACGCTCAAATTCAATAAATGAAGTATTGAAATACAAGATAGGGGAGTTTGTACTTACTTGGTCTAAGAAGAAGTCCGTTTCGTCCACTGTAGCTCCCAGAATCACGATCTTTGGCAAAGGGGGTCTTTTGGCTCTAGAGTCAATTCCCAAATCAGCAATGGTGATAATGAGCTGTCAACTTCTATTTATAGACTTTTTGGCCTCTTTTTGTCACTTTTTTGGGCCCCTTTATCAGTTTCTTTATACCAAAAACCATTTTGAGTGGTTCAGAAGTTATATGGGAGGGATTTGATCAGGTATTGGGACAATTTTTATTGAGTTTCAAAAAATAAAAAAATATATGGACGGTTCATAATTTTTTTTTCAAAAATCGACTTGAGCATATAGGGTAGGATTTCATCCCCACTGTTGCATCTCGTTGCCTTTTGTTCCTATGATATAGGACCGATCCCATCTGGTTGTGACATGGAACCGTCATATCTTCTCTAGGAGTGTCGCAACTTGGTGGTAGAGCTTACCAAAACATGGATGCCCTAGGTATTTCCTGGTTGCATTATGGTGTCCATGCCGTTTCTGACAACTTAGTAGGCTCCGAAGTCCGTGTAGTCTTTCCTGAATACGAGTTTGAGCCTCATTTGCATGGGTCTTTTTCACTCTTTGACTTACCCTCTGGACTCCCAAAACATAACGGGTCTCCGTTTAAGCCCTTTTCAGACCCTCTAAACATGAAAAGATTGTCGAGCGATTTTGTGACCTTTCACGCTCGTTAAACTAAAATTTGAAGTCACGTCTGTTCGACGGTAGTTTACCCCTTTTTCGGTCCGGATGGTCAACTGTACGAACAATGGAATCCTCTATCGAATGCCATTTCTTTAGAAGAGTATCCTCAGGTAAGATTTTATTCCTTTTTCGGGCCTGAGGGACTAAATCTATGAAAAAGAAACCCCCCCGGAGTCCATAGTTAAGCTCTTTTCAGACTCCCTAAAATTGAAAAGATTGCCGAGTGATCTTATTCTTTCACACTCATTAAAATGGTCCAGAAGAACATTCCTGACGGAGTCCATAGTTAAGCCTTTTTCAGACTCCTTAAAAGTGAAAAAATAGCCGAGTGATCTTGTCCTTTTCACACTCATTAAAATGGTTTTGAATTGACGTCTAGTCGGTGCTAGTTTACCCCTTTTTCGAACCGACTAGACTACTGACGAAAAAGGTACCCCAATGGAGTTTCCTTTTATGTTTTTTCAGACTCTCTAAACATGAAAAATCACCAAGCTTTCCTTCTTTGGGCTCGTTAAACTTACATCGAAGGACGTTACCATTGTGTGTTCTATCAACCGCAATTGCATCCTTTACCCATCAGCCTAGTAACAATTTGCCTTTGCGTCTTAACACCTTTGGCCACTGTAGGATTTTTCCTGAGTATCATTTCCTAGAACATCAGTCTTGTCCTTGTGCCTTGAGCTTGTATGTTTGCTATGCTCAACCCTCCATTGTAACATATTATTCCTTTATTCTTTCAAAATCATCAAAAAGAACAAAAAAAATCAAATATACCCCAAAAAGAGGATGGGAAAAGTATTTTCTTTATTAGCAGCATCATGAGTTGCCCTTGGATAAAGAACATCTGTCCGTTTGATTCATCAAACTTTTGGATGTAGTACGACCTTAGGAAGCTTTGCTCGCTATACAGAGTTGTGTCCTCCACCATTTGGTTACTCTTCCAAACATATGGAGAGTTTGCATCGCCTCCTGATTCGTAGACTTATGATTAACAGATATGTTTCTTGAGTCTTATCACTTGTCGTGATTTTGTCCAAGGGAAGTTTGTCACTAAACCTGAGTCGGCCCCTCTGCAATATGTCTCTTGTCTACATACCCGGCCATCCTGAACGTCCAATCAAGTCTTTGTTTGAAATTACTGAAGCCTTCAGTCCGATAATCAAGATTATCAAGTCCATAACTGACGAGCCGTCGAAGACCTCTGGGTAGTGCATTCATACACTCACATTACACTCCTACCCAAGTTTAGAAGACTTTGAAGTTGTTTCTCAAGATCTGAAGTACAGCCATCAGGCCGAATCAACTTTTGGGAGATGGATACTTTCTATGTATATCTTTCTGATTTCGCGATGTAGCTCTGCTGTGTATTGTTCGCGGCTACTCTTTATAGTTATTTGACATGGATCTACAATGTATTTGATTGGTAGCCATGGTTCTATTTTATCCCGAGCATGGGTATGCCCGCCTCGGTGAGACATTTGATATTTTTTGCAGATGACACCTCCGGATTCCTGATTCCTGGGCTCACTCATTCAACATATCAGTACAGATTGGTAAAGAATTGGTAATGTATTTCGACCATCAGATTCTCTTCTGACCTCACACATTAGGGGGCATCTGTTATAACCCTAAATTGTACCATTCATGCTTACCTGGCATCAGGCCAACTCATTTCCCTTCATTGACAAAGCCATGCTGAGCAGACTCTTAAAAAACCTCTTAAAACAAGTGGAACGTGCCCTAACCCTTCACTGCACGCGTTGGAACGTTGGCAGGCTCACTACTACATGCGTTGGAACATTGGCTGACTTACTACAACCCGCGTTTACCTAACAAAGCACAAAAATAGGAAAGTTGCCGACGGGACGAAAAGATTTGGGTCAGTTAACTGGAACTCCCAGCCATGCATTGCAGAGAGTTCATCCAAAACCCTAGCTCCTTCTAGCCTATAAAAGAAGGGGTAGGGGTACTATTTGGAGGGGGAAAAAGATAGCAAAGAAACTCTGCCCAATTGCCGAATCCATTTGTCCCAACCCTTTAGCCTTTCCTCAAGCTTAAGGAGAATTCAAGCAAAGCAGTTGGAGGAAAAAGAAGAGGAGGATCCCAGGATCAGGATCGAGGAACGGTGGCCGGTCTCTATCATTATTGTAAGTTGATTCATCTTGAGATGAATAAAATAATACTTTTCCCGTCCCAATACATGCGTGATATATTCTTATTTGATTTATGCGTAATCTCTAACCCTTAGGTAGAATAATAACATGCATGCATAGTGTTTTGTCCTGATTGCAGGATTGTCTTTGGAAGGAGCAACGAGAGCAAGCGGATAAAGCACAACGAAGGATATACATCAAACATCAATAGAAAAAGGTTAGTGGATCTCTTCCATGCTTGTGTGTGAAAAAGGGGTTTGAGTATTGGGGTGATAGGTTAAAAGTGTTTTCTTTGAGGTCATGATCTACGTACAAGTTCAGCCCTAGCTTGTTAGTCCGTAGGGTATTATTTCCCAACAACAAATCTTTCTTAGGTACAATAAATTTTTTACGAAGGTTTATCCCAAATTTTGCTGAGATTGTCAAATTGATCACAGGAATGCTGAAGAAAGATAGCAGAGTAAATTGGACGACCGAGGCTAAAGCATCGTTCGTGCATATTAAAAAAGTCATCAGCGAGGCACCTGTGTTAGCAAGCCCTGATTACTTGAAATATTTCCTCATCTTCTCATTTGCTTCTGAACATACTATCGCCGCGGTGCTCCTGCAAAAGGATGATGAAGGTTTCGAACGAACGATTGCGTTTTTTAGCAAGAGCCTTAGAGACGCCGAATTAAAGTACGACATAATAGAAAAATAGGCATATGCAATGGTGAAAGCATTCAGAACCTATGTACTGCATTCAAAAATTATTGCGTACGTGCCAACCAGTGCTATGAAAGATATATTGGTACAGCCAGATAGTGACGAAAAATGAGGGTGCTGGCTCACTAAAATACAAGAATTTGATCTGGAAGTCAAGCCGACTAAGTTGATAAAGGGGCAGGGTCTGGCCAAACTCTTCGCCGAATTGAATCTTAGAGCTCTTGATATTAATTGCCTCTAAGGGGAAGATGGGGATGCACACCTGCACGAGCCGGATGACCATACAGATCCAAGCAAGGTCGAAGAAAAGTTCATGTCGTTAGGCTGGTATAAAGACATAGTGTTCTACTTGTTAAACCTGAAATGTCCAGATGGGCTATCACCAGCCAAATGAAGAACTTTAAAACTCCATGCTGTAAAATATTGCATCGTCGAAAATCAGCTATACTGGAAGGATCCACTCGGGTTCCTACTAGTCTGTTTAGTTGAGTCGAAAACTCCACGGGTTATAGAAGAATTTCATGAAGGAGTCTGTGGAGGACACCATGCATGGAGAGCCACAACTTACAAGATCTTGAGGGCTGGATATTATTGGCCGAAAATATTTTCGGACGTCAATGCCAAAGTGCGTGCCTGCAACCCGTGTCAGATATTCGCTGGTAAACAGAAACTCCCTGCACTACCACTCGTTCCAGTCAAAACTGAAGCCCCATTTCAACAATGGGGACTAGATTTCATAGGGGAAATTAATCCCCATTCCAGTGCTCAGCATAAGTGGATCTTAACAGCCACATATTATTTTACAAAGTGGGTGGAAGCCATTCCAACCAAAAGGGCAATAGACTCGGTGGTGATCGACTTCTTGGAGGATAATATCCTATCAAGATTCGGGTGTCCCCGAAAGATTATTACCAACAATGCCCAGGCCTTTAAGTCCATGGCTATGATCAGCTTATGTCAAAAGTAAAATATCATTCTCGACCATTCCATTGCTTATTACCCTCAGGGGAACGGATTGGTCGAATCATCAAACAAGAGCCTGGTAAACATAATCAAGAAAGTACTAGATGAAAATAAAAGGTCCTGGCATGTGCACTTGAAGTACGCATTGTGGGAAAACCGCATCAGCACTAAAAGGTCTATCGGCATTTTTCCATTTCAAATGGTCTATGGGACAGAGGCGGTCCTACCTATAAACTTAGCGTTTCCAATAATGAAGTTATGGCAGGATCAGAATGAAGAACCTAATCATGTGACCAGGAGAATTAACCAACTGACCGAGGTTCAACAGCATAAAGTGGAGGTTGATGAGAAAATGCATAAGTACCAAGATGATATGAAAGCATTGTTCGACCTCAAGGCAAAAAACAGAGAATTCTTCCCAGGTGACTTAGTATTAAAATGGGATGTGAGAAGAGAAGAAGCCTCCAAGCATGGCAAGTTTGACCACCTTTGGTATGGACCATTCAGGGTCTCGGCTACAGAAGGGAAAAATTCTTTCCTTCTAGAAAATATAGACAGAGAAGTCGTCAGTGCCCTTGTCAATGGGCGCTATCTGAAACATTACATGACGTAGCAGTTGTAAAAAAAAAAAAAGTTGTAAATAAATAAATTTCATGTTTTGTGCATACGAATATTTTCATTTGAACATTTACTTTTAATTTTTGGTTTTTTGTTCCTAAACTCTCGACATATTTCCAATAAGATTCGTATTTGTTTCTTACAGGATTCCAGCTGCAGACAAGTTTAGCACGAGGAGTAATTTGCAGGTCGGTGTCAGAAATAGAGCGGCATTAAAACAAGTGATACCTAAAATATTTTCATATTGCGCGAAGAAAATGAAATAAAAAGGTAAAAATAAACTATCTCAGAAATATATGTTATGAAAGACTGTTAAGGGAAATCAAGGTATCATTTTTCAAACAACAATATAAAATGTTAGACAGGAGGATCATTGCTTGATTTGATAATTTTTTTGTTTTAAAATAAGTTGAATGATACACTAAATAAAAAATGGGCAGTTGAAATAAACTATTACCGAATTTATCTACAAGAGTCAGTCTCGAGTTGTTGCGATCCCCATATTTTCAGTCAATGAATTGTGCTTTGTATCCTGTCTATCTTAGGGTCTAAATTTTAGCAAGTCACAGTCTTGCTGAGTTATTGCGAAGGGAAAAAAGTATTTCATTTTAAACCTCAGGGGTTTCGAAACAGATATTGATAGGAAATCTGGTCTTCACAACTACTTAATCTCCTGCTAAGCGAAAGAACGTTTAGAGCGATCCTAACTTTCCTAAGTTTTTCAACAGTTTCGGAATAATCAAAGCTTGCTCAAACATGATGCCCCTTAAAAATTTATTATTTTTCCCTGTCTCCCTAAGAACGAAGGTGTTGTGAAGGTCAAAGGAAGATTGATACTGAGTAATCAAAATAAGTTGACAGACCTCTGATACAAAATATTACACAGATATCAGCCCTGATATAAACTGATTGCTCCCATCTTCGTGCTTTAAAAGTAAAATATAAGACAGGTGGTGAAAGGAAATTCAGAAATGATTGCCCCCACCTAGTCCAGGAAGATGATGAAAGGAAATTCAGAAATGATTGCCCTCGTCTCAGCGTTTAAACACATAAATATTTTTCGAAGTGGTGAAAAGAAATTCAGTGAAAAAGGGCCAGACAACTTCACCGGGGTACTGAACAGTCTCGCTGGAAGTGAAGCAATGTATGAGATATCTGTAAGGCTGTTATACATGAATATCACTCTACTCCAGTAACCAATGCTTTCTAAAAACCTGATCATTACCCCAAATTCAGACGGGACTTCCCGATTTAAAAATATATAATATCATTCTTTGGATGCAAGCTGAGAATCACAAGATCTGTTGAATCTCCTAGGGTCATTTCGATTGTTTTAAAACATACCCGAAGTTAGTAGTGGAAAAGGGAAAATTGTGAAAGAGACTACAACTGTGTTTGGAAAAAGTATCTGATTTTTGAAAAAAAAAAAAAAAAACTTCTCGAGGTAAAAAATGAAGTCTTTTTCCCCTTCGATCCTTTTTCCTTGGAATCTTTCTGCATGTTTCATCTTTTGAATCCATTTACCCAATATTGGCACGTGGTCTACTATTCTTCCTGCCCCATAGGAAGGCGTGATCCCTAGTTGGAGCCTGTGTTGGAGCCGCCCTTGTTTTTTTTTTTTTTACCCTTCACAATTTTCAATCTTTGTTACTTGAAATCTAAAGAGGTCCTTTTGATTCCCCCCCCC
>ML784352.1:39690-61967 GCA_009831015.1 Picea engelmannii
GAAGGTAAGTTCATTGTTCCTTTCTCCTATCGTTTGCAGTGGGACATAGATTACACCAATAATGTATGCGAGTATGAGGCATTGATCTTAGGATTAGAGGCTGCTAAGAAGTTGAATATAAAAAACTTGGAGGTATACGGTGACGCGGAATTGATAGTAAGACAAATAAACCGACAATACCTAGCCAAGCATCCAAGACTAAGAACATACAGAAATTGTGCTTGGGATTTGATGGAAATTTTTTTCTCATCTGTAAAGGTCCATTTTATCCCTCGCGCAGAGAATCTACATGCCGACGCATTGGCCAAGGCAGCTTCAACCTTTTCTCCTCCCACGACCGTCAAACTAAAGTATCACATTGAAATCAGATACAAACCCTCTATACCAGACAATATCTGACACTGGTAGGTGTTCGAAGATGACGAACAAATCAAGAAATTTCTTATAGTCATAGGTGAGTTCTCTGAAACTCATCCAGACCAAGAGAATCAAAATGACTCGATGTGGATTATGCAAGAAGGGGAAGATCCTGAAACCTTCCGAGAAAAAATAGCGGATCATCGTATGTTGGTCCTTAAAAAAACCAAATTCCGAAATGCTTAATTCCTTTAGAAAGACTTTTTGATCAGAACGAAGTACATGTGAAATCCACTTTACAACCCCAACCATAAGAAGTGGAGGACTGCGATATAGGAACTGAGAAAGAATACAGGATAGTAAAGATATCTAAGTTCTTCCCTCCCAAGGTAAAAGTCCAGTACAGAGACCTTCTCAGATAGTACAAAGATGTTTTCGCTTGGTCCTATGATGAGCTTAGAACGTATGACACTTCCATAATTGAGCACAAGATACCTTTGAAGCCCGAGCTCAAGCCGTTTAGGAAAAAGCTTAGGCAAATTAACCCCATTTTGTTGCCCGTGATTGAAAAGGAAGTTAAGAAGATTTTAGATGCGAAAATAATCGTACCTCTGAGGTACTCAAACTGGGTGGCAAATTTGGTCCCAGTCAGGAAAAAGAACGGAGAAATAAAACTGTGTGTAGATTTCCGAAACTTGAATAAGTCTTCCCTTAAGGACAATTATCCGCTCCCCAAAATGGACCACGTCCTAGAAAAGGTAGTCGGAGAAAATCGAATGTCTATGATAGATGGGTTCTCTGGATATAACCAAATCGCCATGAACGAGCAAGACAGAGAAAAAATTGCTTTCACCACACCATGGGGTACATTCATGTATGATAAAATGCCGTTTGGTTTGATGAATGCAGGAGATACATTCAAGCACGCTATGGACATTGCTTTTGTAGGAGAAAGAGACAAGTTCGTAGTCATCTACCTTGATGATTTGACGGTTTTCTCTAAAACCGATGAAGAACATTTGATCCATCTAAAACAGACTTTCGAAAAATGTCGCAGGTATGGTCTGTCTTTGAACCCAAATAAATCACATTTATCTATGTGGGAAGGTAAGCTTCTAGGACATATCGTATCTAAAGATGGGATCAGGATTGATCCTAAGAGGATTGAAGTAATAGAAACTATAAATATTCCCAGAAACGTAAAAGAAATACAATCTCTCTTAGGTACAATAAATGTTTTACGAAGGTTTATCCCAAATTTTGCTGAGATTGTCAAATTGATCACAGGAATGTTGAAGAAAGATAGCAGAGTAAATTGGATGACCGAGGCTAAAGCATCGTTCGTGCATATTAAAAAAGTCATCAGCGAGTCACCTGTGTTAGCAAGCCCCGATTACTTGAAATATTTCCTCATATTGAAAGTATAAAGTATGGATAATTATTTTATCCCAAGTTCTAAGGATGGGGACAAATGGGCCAAAGCATCTCTCAACATGACACGTGTCAAATTAGGAACATGCATACAAAGAGTTGGGACTTAGTGCATTTTCCATCATTCCATCATTCCTCCATTCTTTCACTCATGAATTTTTCATTTGTCCTCCGTTCCTCTCTGTCACTAGCAGCATACATGTACCTTGAGCCAATACTATACTTGTACCTGTACTTGGTTAACTTAAGAGCTGGAAAAAAGATGCAGTTTGTCAGGCCCATGGGATATTAAAGAGGCGGGTTGTCAGGCCCGTGAGAAAATCTCTCTGGGTGAGAGAATTATTGGGAATTGTTTTCCTGAAGGTGCCAAACTACAACTATAGGGCTCTGAGACTTCCTGTCCGACCTATTGTTGAAGCCTCAGAAAGGAAATGGGGCAGCCAAAGGAATGTTGAGTAGAGAAGGGGCACATTTCCTAGGGTGGAACATGCATGTGGGGGATGAGGGATTGTAGGCTGTTAGTTCAAGTTGGCACCTGTGAGGGATTTTTTCCTGTTTTCTGAGATACATTAGCCTGGTTAAGAATCCCTTTACTCGAGTGGAGTTTAGTGTTGCACCTATTTGATCACCTTAGTGATAAAAATAGAGGTGCTTGTAAGCTCAGTTGGGTTTGCTGAGCAGGACAACTGTAAGGAAAATGGTTAGAAAAAGAAATATAAAACAACAACTAAGAATTAAACTAAGAAATGAGATAACAACTAAATTTATAAGCATAAGGACATAGAGATAAAAAGAACAATGAGACCCATGTCACCAATGATAAGGCTGATATTAGTGAAATAAAACACCGAGAAGCAAGGGGACTATGAGTCCCTTCTTCCTCCAAGGGAGGGCTCTTGGACCCCCACAAGTAAGCTCTTCTTACAACAAATAAAAATGAAAATGGTGAAAGAATTCTTTGCTAATCCACTCAAGGGGTGAAATGGATTGCCCAATGCAATGATGCAAGTATACTCTTGGCAAGGATAGAGTCCTCAAGAGAATAATGGCAGCATAACTTTGCTTTGAATTCCTTGAAAAATGAAGTGTATCCATGGCCTTTTTATAACATTCCTTTGAGCTATTGTTCAACTAGTTTGTAGTGTGTAAAGAGGCTAATTAGGGCATTTCTAGGTCTTTGACCAACCATCCAGTCGAATCCAGTCTAGATTTGAGTGTCAAATCGACTTGGGAGCTATACAAGAAGTGGGTGGGAGGCCGACCACTCTCATAAATGTGTCGTTTCTCAGGTGCGCAAATTTTTGCGATAACAATCGTGCATCGTGCGCATGTGCACGGATTTAACACTTCTGTTTCGTGCATGTGCACGCGCGCCCAATGCCTTCGTAGCACCCTTCAATTTTTCACTGTTTTGTATAGTTTTTGACCCTTTATGAATGCTTTTGTGTTAATTCAGGTCCATGGATGACTTCATAACTATTTGACGATGTTGAATTCTTGTAACCATGTGCAGATGAAATTTCAGTGATAACAGATGCCCCCTGATGGATGAGGTTAGGAGCATACAGATAGCCGAAATCCATCAATGTTTCTTCTACTGAGAGTGTTGTTGTAAGAGAGAGAAATAGTGGGATCGTTCAGAGCGATCCGTTGGAGGGAAAAAGGAACCGGTAGAACCAAACCTTCCATGAGGTGTGTAAAAAAGAAAACTGTGTACAAATGAGGTGGGCATGCCCCATGCTCGTGTCATGTAACTCAAAAAAGAGGAATGAAGTGTTGGTGTAGAAAACTGTAGCGCCCTCGGGTGTGGTCGTGATAAAGGCAGAATATAATTCTGTGGATGAAAAGACTCTGAATAGTAGGCAGTGACCGTGGTAATAAGTATCATGGATTTTGTGGGCATTGATGGCCTAGCCAAGTTCAGAGGTCTTCGGCAAGTAAAAGAACTAACTGCAATAGTTGCAAAGTAAGACCCACCATAACATGAGAAAGTGTTGACGTCGAATGTTATGGGGGTCAACAACAACAGGGAGCAATTGTGGTTCTCCCTGTGCCGTCTGAGATCTCTCATTGAATGGGTAATGAGAATCAAGATACTGTCGCCCTTCTGGAAAACTGTGATGATGTCGACAAAAAATGGGGACGCGACGCCCAGAAGCAAATGGCTTCGTGAAATCTACTAGGTGAGGTTAGGAAGTGGAGGAGGTACATGGACGAAGTCAAGATGTAGGAAGACTCAAGACTGCCCTTGGTTGGAGTATATGTGAGATAAAAGTGGCCACAACCATTCGACGAGGTCGAGTGTCAGGGGGACAACAAGACATGGGATAAGTTGTGCCAGAGGCGGGACAAAGTGAATAAACTCAGAGGGAAGATATAGGTGGCCTGTGGTGTACTATGAAGATATGGATGACATTGTCAATGGTAAATGATAAGTAGTGCCCCAACCAAGGGTGACATGGGTTGCATTGGCCAAAAAGGGAAGAAGGCCACCAAAGGTGACGACAAAAAGGTAATGTAACTGCTGGAAACAAAGGCCTTTGTACAATAAATAAAGAATAATTTGGGATAAGTGTACAAATACAGAAACGGGTGCCCCAATGTGATATGGTTGGCCCGGGTAGGGCATAATTTGCTCGGAGAACTGGTGGAGGGTGGGGGCCCCATGGGTGGGTTTCTATATGAGGTAAGTGAAATGAAGGGAAATTTGAAAATGGGCAAACTGATTGTGGATGAAATGGAGGGTTCATGATACCGTGAAGGTGTAGTAAAAAAGTAGAACCGTGAAGAGATAATCTGGGAGTCCGTTTGGGAAAGCTAGCAAAATGAGGAGAAGAAGTATGTGGCTGATTCACGACATGATGTAAGACTATCGGGACTCCCATCCCTAAAGGTTTTTGAAAAACATAATGAGTGTCAAAAAGTGCAAAAGGGTGCTATGAATGGGACAAATCATGTGGGTAAGATTCCTACCAGGTGACAGTACCGAAGGTGCAAATGGAGGTGTTGGTACTGCAGAGTCGGAAATGGGGGTCCTAGAGGAAAATGTCAGATGGTGTGACTGGAGATGCAAGTGAGATTCAAAGGGAATGACTACATGCCAGTACTGAGTATATACCTGAAGGGGTTGCGTTGATGTATGATGACCAAGTACCTGCACACATGAAAACCAAATACCCGACGTGAACAATATCTGAAGAGAATCGAACATACGATCATTTATTTGATAATTTTGAACATGAGTAGGTGTACCTGAGTGTGTCATGGGTAGATGCTCCACTGGGAAAAAAGGGAAAATGATCACCAGATGGAAATGTATGTATAAGAGGCCGAAGGTGGTTCAGAAAACAGAGCTTATGGGCTCCTATACCAAAAAATGAAAGTGGGAAAAAAGGGCTTAGATATGGACGGTGGGTCCATAATGCCATCCCAGTGTTACTGACACTATGGATGATTGGGTGGTAATTTGGGGGGAAGACATGTACCTCCCCTTTGCTCGAGGATTGATGAAGAAGTATAATGAATCACATTCACAGGAGCATTGGTATGGAGTGTCGGAGGAAACTCAGGAAGATATGGGTGGCATGCTGCGGCTAATGTGTGGCGGATGTATGGGATAGATGGGCAATGGTGTGTATAATGGCCATATTCCAAACATATGGCGCAAATGAAATTGGTTTGTATCCCTTTGTTATTTGAGTTAGAGGAGGTAGTGATAGTTCTTGCTATAGTGGTGAGCGGTGATGGTGCTGGATTGAGTGGAATTAGGTTCCGTAACTCAAGTAGAGATGGGAATTTGTGGGTTGGGTGTCCATCTTTCTCACATAGTGCACAAGGAGGTTGGACACGTGGGGGGGGGGGGTGGAGCTGTGGGATCCTTCTTCTTTCGCCTGCCCCCAACTATGGCAGGGGGGTTAGTGAGTGGGGGTGTAGAGGGTATGGTGGGAGTAAGTATGGGAATCGTCATTGGGATTCCTTCCATTTGAGGGGAAAGGGATGGTTGAGGGACCATCTCTGGTGGATGTAAATACCAAACTGGAATTGCCAACACCATATTAGGGAGAGTAAGTGTTGCAGCTACTTGGAAAGCTTGTATGCCTGGTGGAGGGTTAAAGAAGGGTATTTGAGTAATGGATTGGGGAACTGTCTCCCAAACTGGGATATTGCTCTAGGGAGAGGTGAAATCAGGAACTGATGGGGTTGACGAGTTCATAGGAGGCGTATGAGGGGGGAGCTCTGCGACTAGTGGGACGTCAGATATAATATAAGCCTCCTTAGGAGGAAGGGTATCCTCCATGTTAGTTCCTTTAGAGGAAACTACACATACTTGTGCTGAAAAATATGGGTTTATGAATGGTGGTGCTCCTTGACAAGTGCCCAACTTGGATGGGTCTTGGAATAATCCAAGGCCAATGTTGGCAACTGGAAATTTATTCAGGCTAACATGAACAAGGGGGAGGATGTTATCGATGTTGGTGGAATGGTTAGGCTCATAATGTGTAAGTTGGTCGATGGTGATGATCTTCCCATTATGGGGGAACATCATCGTACGAAACACAGAAGAGGCGGCCGCCTTCATAGCATACATGTAGTTGCGTCTGAACGAGATATTGTAATCAAGCTGGGCATCGATAACAATGTCAATGAGGATGGTTTTTCCCCCATGTTCTATGGGGACATTTTGACAAAGCCCTGTGGAAGATGTTGGTCGACCGTCATAAGCTCGAAGGGTGATGGTAGAGGGTACTAGCTTAGGGGAGCCAATTTTCTGCCATATGTCTTTAGACATGATGCAGGTGGATGCACCTTCATCGATGATACACCGATAAACTGTGGTGTTCCAGATCTTAACTGGTATCTGGAAGGCTACTTAGGTGGGAATACATGGTTCTCCATTATATGAATCGAATGTGATCAACTGGGTGTCAGCTGTGTCGATTGCCCCCAGGGAAAAAAGCAAGGATTTTCTCTGTGATGGGCAGGTTTGGAGGACCTCCAAAATAGATATGGATGTGGGAGACTGGGCTAAATCATCAACCAGACTATAATTATGAGCAGCCTTAGCATGAGGGTTATGTGCATTCCGTCGTAAAGGCATACGTGGTATGCGAGGAATGGGTTCTGTGTTAGGACGTGGAATCATCAATGGTTGTCCTATAGTAGCTGGCCATGTTTCTGAGGTGGTTGGGGTAGAGTCAGGAGGCATACCATATTGATGACTGTGAGTTTGCAGAATAATTTCTTCACTGGTGAGGAGGATACTACGATCAATCGAATCCCTGGGTTGAGTGGCACCCGGGGTTGCATATTGCCCCATTTGTGGTGGGGTAGGGTTGATCACTTGTTGGGTGGTCATCATACCTTGGTATGGAATGGGGTTTTGAAAAACAGTTGGATGCTGTGTTTGCAAATACTATTGTGGGGCTTGCTGAGGGGTAGATGGTGTCAGAGGGCCCTGTGAGTGCATGGATTCCCTCATCCGTTGGAGGTCAGGAATTTGGGGGCAATGATGAGTATAATGTCCATACTCATTACATATAGTGCAAGGAAAGTTAGTTCAAAGATTGTTGTTCCTCCCTTGGCATGGTATATTTATATTGATGCCCCCTTGGGGGTCTTATTTCCCTTGGTTCTAGTTGCCCCTAGCTGGTTGGTTTTGTTGGGGTTGATTCCCACCTTGGCCTGGGTTGTTGTTGTTCCTGTTTATTCCTTTCTTTTTGGCATTGTTCGACAGATGGGTCGGATTTTCCGTATTCAGCTGTTCGAAGTTTTGATATTGCTGAATGGGAGAGGGTTGAACAGAATTCAACCCAGCATGAGGATGTGGGGGAGCCATGGGTTGTGGGGGACCAGGAAAAGGAAAGTATGGATTCTTTGGCGGTAACGATCTATAAGGTACATAGGAAGGGGTAGTGCTTTCGCTAGTACTATAAGCTGAGGTAGAGGGGGTACTAGAGCTCGTTTGAATAGGTGGATGTGTGGGGGGTGCCGGTGGTGGCCCACTGATGGGTGGAGGCATAGCAACAGGGTATGGTTGTTGATAAGGGGGTGGGGGGTAATAAGAAGTGCCCCCATATGTCGGCGGGTATTGAGGTGTTCCATAAATTGGTGGTGGTTGGGGTTGTGGACTGTGGTGAGTGGTGGTACCAATCAGTCCGTCTGCTGAGTGAGACATCCTAGGTTTGTCTTGGCCAAATGGCATGGATTTTGGAAGATCAGGAAGTACAGTGTATAAGTACCCTGACTGTGCATAGATGAGGTCATACTGTTGAGCCTTACTGATGGATTCCTCTTTAGATTAAGGGAAGGTGGAAGCTACATCCTTACCGAGGAGAGAGACAAGTGATCTAAGAAACCAATTAAGACACTGTTGATTGGTGGTTTCTGATTTGCACAAACTACGTCGCCTACACCACTTGTGAATGTGATCAGCGATATGTGTGGCTGAGGTTTGTTTGAAATTAGAAAGTAGTTCTAGACCATTGTCGTGGCGGATTGGTAATTGGAAGAAGGTCAAGAATGCTTTGGCCAAGGACTCAAAAGTCGCATGGGACCCTGATTTTTCTTCTACATACCATTTGGCCGATGGGCCAGTGAGTGTGCATTGAAATAATCGCAGTCTGATGGAATCATCCATAATTCTATTGGAAGAGAACCATAGGTGAAAGGTCATGACATGGTTGGCAGGGTCATCACCTGCCTTTCCTTCAAACTTTGGTATGTCCGAAAGTAGTTTGGTGGGCATTGCAGGCCATGTGGGAGCATGCAATATAGGATCATTGGTGAGTTTTATTATATCTGGTATGTTGAGAGAGGCCAAATATGACATCTGTAGTTGGGGGGGAGGATTAGCTCCAGCGATGGTGTAAGTGTGTTGTGAACCTGTCCCTTGAGGGGGGGATATGTGGGTTGGTACTTCCCCCTTGAGAGGAAGTTGTTCCCCCGCTTCCGTGTAAAGGAGATCTAGTGGACTGATGACCTTGGGAAGTGGACCCAAGTAATGTAGAACCAAGCAAATATGATCCTAAAACAGTTTCACTCACAGGAGTGTGTGAAGGTAGTGCTGATGAGTGGGCAAGACCAGACACTCCCCCTAATATAAGAGGGAGGTTTAGCAAGCGTCGTGAACGACGAGGATTCTGTGGGTCCCCTATGATGTCCAACTAGCTAAGTGAATATGCGCAAAATGGTGGTGAGAGTAGTAAGGGAACAAGAGCCTTTGTGTTGCAAACTTTGAACTTTACACAATATATATCCAAGTCAAAATGTAGTCATAAGTGCATCATACATAAAATGTTTTGAAAAAGAATCATATATGTGGATAAGTAGGTTTTGTCCGTGTGGGGAATAAAAAAAAAGAAAACAAATTCTCGTGTCCTTAGAAGACGTAACGTCCTTCCTCTCAAATAGCACTGGACCTTCCAATAGTACTCAACAGTGGGGTCTGAAGTCACTTGAAGAGAAACTAGTGAAGGATGAAATAATTGGTTATAAAGAGGGGTAAAGGGGGCATATCCCAAAAGAGTTGGTGATATTTCCCAATAGCCACACAAAATCCAATCAAGGTGCAATTGCAGCCCACAATTTCCACCTGGGTAGATGTCCCAAAATTTGGTCACTAGGTACCTCGGTCAAAGTGTGGCATTTAGATTTTTGGCCTAAGAAATTGGTCACGGGCTGGATCCCATCTAAGAGGTGGGTGCCTCAAGGGGGGATTCACAGAACAACTGGACCTCAGCCTTCAACCCTTCATGGGTATCTCCCTACCTTATGGTGTTAGGAACACTTGACTTGGAGGATTTTCAGTTCCCTATTTGACAACTTCTATGGTTTTGACAATGTGAGAACCAGATAACGGGGAGTTTTTTGGATGCCTATCCCCGAAATCCTACCTAGACTAAAACATTTCTTTTGGCACCTCCTGTGGAGGAAAACTTAGTGAGTTTTTAGAAATATTTTAGATGTAGTTGTTTTGAGAGGTTGGGGGTGTGAACCAACCTCGTTGAATTAAAATGGGAGTGGATAGTTTCGTCAAGAAAAGGGGTGGGGTGTTTCCGGAATCCTTTTGGAGGAAAATTACTTTGACCTCCACGTTTCAAGAAGAAGCTATGTGAGTGATAAGTGACTTTTGTGTGTGAGTGAAAGTGTACCAATTTTTAGTGAATTAGATGTCACCTTGCTGCATGTGGACTTCGCTTGGTCCTTACAAGTGTTTGATTACCTAATTAACTAAGTGCCTTTGGTACAACCTTGCRTAATTCAAAAKTCCCTAGGAAGCTAGCATGTGGACATGTGGGTCCATTACTATCCCTTTAACTCCCTATTGTGATGTAATCTAAGAAAATCTTTGAAACTATCCTAGATTGATCATGTGGGCATGTATGGGCCCGTTACAAAACCTTTAAACTTCCCTAGTGATTTGATCTAAGAAATAAAATTTCAACACTATGCTATATTTGTAGCATGTGGGCATGTATGGGCCCGTTAGAATATTAAGATGTGTTTGAAACAATAAACTAAGAGGAGTCCCAAGAAGGGCTATTGTCCTCTCCTAAAGGTTTTAATTTTCTTAAGGGAGATGAAATTGTTTCACAATCTTTTTATGATTCTCAAGACCTCTTGGAGGCACGAGAGAAGAGAATACTAAGCGATTGTTATTCAACTTCTAGTCCCAATGCAAGTTAAATGTTATTAAAAATGATTTCCAACTTATATTGTGAGTCAAAACAAGCCATCCATGTGGCGAAAATGAAAGAAAAAGAGGAAATTTATTTTAATCCCCTAAGTGCCTATGTGTTTTTGACTAACCCCTTTATATGATGAGGCGACTAAGTGTGGTGCATATTTAAAACATGCTTGAAATCATTTTTAAGAAGGAAAATGGCCTTCCCCACATCTCAACAACTTTACAATGTGAATTTTTGCACAGATGTGCGGGTCTCAGTGGAGACAGAGGCGCACAGAGCGCATGCGCGTGAACAGAGACAAATTAATAAGCACACGTGCACAGAGAAAAACTATGACTTAAGAGCATGTGCGCACGATGCACGTCTGTGGGCCTAAACACCCGCGCATATGTGACATGCGGCTGAGAATGAAAAATCTGGATGGATTTCTCTCAATTCAACTTGGAATTGGCTAATTGGCAGGTCGGCTTAGGCCGGTTAGTGCACCTGCAAGTTAAACAAACTAAAAGAAGAGCTAGAAAAACCCAAATGGGGTAGGAAATTGATACCTTTCCCCAGTGGAGTCACCAATTTGTTGCGCCTCTGCAAAATAGAGGTTCTTTCAAGCTCAGTTGGGTTTGCTGAGCAGGACAACTGTAAGGAAAAGGGTTAGAAAAAGAAATATAAAACAACAACTAATAATTAAACTAAGAAATGAAATAACAACTAAATTTATAAGCATAGGGACATAGAGATAAAAAGAACAATGAGACCCATGTGACCAATGATAAGGCTGATATCAGTGAAAGAAAACACCGAGAAGCAAGGGAACTATGAGTCCCTTCTTCCTCCAAGGGAGGGCTCTTGGACCCCGACAAGTAAGCTCTTCTTACAACAAATAAAAATGAAAATGGTGAAAGAATTCTTTGCTAATCCACTTAAGGGGTGAGATGGATTGCCCAATGCAATGATGCAAGTATACTCTTGGCAAGGAAAGAGTCCTCAAGAGAATAATGGCAGCATAACTTTTCTTTGAATTCCTTGAAAAATGAAGTGTATCCATGGCCTTTTTATAACATTTCTTTGAGCTATTGTTCAACTAGTTTGTAGTGTGTAAAGAGGCTAATTAGGGCATTTCTAGGTCTTTGACCAACCATCCAGTCGAATCCAGTCCATATTTGAGTGTCAAATCAGCTTGGGAGCTGAACCAGAAGTGGGTGGGAGGCCGACCACTCTCATAAATGTGTTGTTTCTCAGGTGCGCGGCTTTTTGCGATAACAGTCATGCATCGTGCGCATGTGCGTGAATTTAATGCTTATGTTTCACGCATGTGCATGCATGCCCAATGTATTCATAGCTCCCTTCAATTTTTCAATGTTTTGTATAGTTTTTGACCCTTTATGAATGATTTTGTGTTAATTCAGGTCCATGGATGACTTCATAACTTTTTGACGATGCTGAATTCTTGTAACCATGTGCGGACTAAATTTCAGTGATAACATTTAGTCCCATCTCGGGGGTGACCCACAGCTGAGACCTCTGAGCAGCGTGGTCTAAGGATGGGAGGAAAGTGGAAGGTCTACATGCAGTTGGTGGCCTTTTTTTCAAATATAAGTGTCAATTGTGTGTTAAATTACATGCGGCATTATTATTTATGCATTTATTTTTATGGGTTTTTCCTGTGTATGCTTCATGTGTATTTCTATTATTATTCTACATGAATCTGTGTATTTGCAGAATATTTGTATGTTTTAAACTTTTTATACAGTTTCAAAATTTTTTCACGTGGCATAGCCCAAGAGGAGGTCAGGGATGCTACATCTGTGTTTCTGGAAATATGTTTGTGTATTTACTTCTTGTATTTCCACCTTCATTTCGTTCTCAAAATAATTTGGATCAGTGGTATTAGAGTAGGCTACTCCTTTTTGTTTCTTAGTGCATCTCCCTGACGAGGTTAGAGTATAGAGAGTTAAGTATCGAGCTAGTTTCTCTTAAGGACCACCGCTCTCTCCAGCCCATGCAACCTCCCATGGTGGAAGAAAAGAGAGACGAGGGAGCAGAAGATCCTATCAGGTTGTTTCTCGTGGAAGCCCTTGTGCAATAGAGGAACGAGACGTTGGAGATTTTTTCCCAAATCCTTCAACGATTACTGACAATAGCAAGTGCGTATTCTTCAAGCAGTTTCTTTGGAGACACTTCCCCATTCAAGGTACAAGTTAATTTTGATATTCCCATATTTGAAGGTCAGATCGATGTGGATGCTTTGGAAAAGTGGTTAAATTTGCTAGAAAGCTATTTCTCTGTTCACAATCTTCCCGACATAGAAAAGATCACCTTTGTGCTCCTTTTAAGGCTCTCCCCCATGTGAAACATTGGTGGGAAACTTATTGGGAGAAAAATTCCATAGAGGAGTCAAGAATATTTAGGGCTGAGCCCACTTGGGATTTTTTTATGGATGCAATCAAGGAGCAATATTACCCTGTTGGAAACTATGATGACCAATACATGAGATGGACCACGCTACATCAAGAGAGGGGAAAAACAATGCCGGAGTTCATAAATACCTTTCATACCTTGTGAACCAAGTTGGATATAAAAGACTATGAGAAACATATAGTTCTAAAATACCGTAGGTCTATACACAGGTACATCCAAACTGAAATGGAGTTTTTGGACATCTCATCACTGGGAGACGCTTATCGATATGTTGTCAAAATTGAGCAGAAATTTAATAAATAGAACAAGCGTGAGTTCAGGTCTGCAAATCCGTAACAACCAAAGTATGGTAAAGGCATCCCTAAGTCACAGAACAACCAACCTCAAGAACACCAGTCGAAGCCGCAGGAAAATAAGGGTAACGAGAAGACAAAAAAGGACATTGGGAAGTGGTGTGACTTCCACAAAATCCCTTAGAACAACACCGATGAATGTCGCTCAAAATAATCATTGGTGGTTGATCGAAAAGAAACATAACCGAGCCCTGACTTGGAATCTGATTCAGAAAATAATAAAAGGAGACATATCTTTGATTCATAACCCACTGCTACTATCATGACTGCAACAATCCAACCAGAAGAACCAGAGGATCCTGAGGAGGGGGAGCACCTCTTCCATTCACAGATGTGGGTGAAGGGGACCCCACTACATTTTATTGTTGATAGTGGAAGCCATAAGAACCCAATATCAACAGAGGTCATCAAGAAATTGGATTTTCCAATAACACCAAACATGCATCCTTACAACATCGGGTGGCTTCGCCATGGTGGAGATCTTCGTGTCAGCCAATTGTTCCAGTTGTCCTACGACATCAAGCCCTTCAAGGATGAGGTATTGTGTGATGTTTAGCCAATGGAACTATGTGATGATTTTTTAGGCTAACCATTTATGTGGAAGTGTCACGATGTGTATGAGTCTCGACCCTGTAGCGTCAATGTTACTCTGGGGGGTCAACTCTACATGATACCAGAGGCAGTTTTGACTATTGTCCTGACAAAACAATGCCACAAAGTAATCCTTCATACCACAAAGTTCATTGTCTTCATGATCTGGTCAAAAGGTGAACAAAGGGACAATGCAACCATTGCATCCTCATCCCAAGACCTTTCTATCAAACAGAAGCAAATTGTAGAAGGGCACACAAGTATTTTTGCTTCACCTATGGGGGTACCTCCACTCTGCCCAATCAAGCAAAGTCATAACAGATCCCTTCATACTCCTCATACTGCATCTTCACCGAAAAATTCCTCCCACACTCAAGCATATCATGCAACTAGATTGGTTGAATGGATCCGACACCAGGTTCATAATAGCCTTCAACAAGCTAAGCATGACAACTTCTTCAACAAGGAAAACAATTCACCAAGGTTTAGATTCAACAAAAGCTTCCCCATATTCCACGATAACTTGATGCAATGGGGACCATTGATTCCTAAGGGGGGAGGATTGATCCATATGGATCTTGGTGGCCACCCACCTATTCCACTGGCTCAAATAATGGGTTCCCACCTTGGTAGTTTTTCTACGTTTTTTTGGGTCCTGAACTTCTAGGGCCATTTTAGGCCCTAAATGATGTTTTTTTGCCTCGACAATGCCTAGCATGTAACTAAAGGAAAATTCTAGGGTGAAAAAAATGTGTTTTCCTCGACTATACCTTTCCAACAAGCTATCATGATCCCCAAACAAATATCATATGCAAAATTTATTCCCTTGGGAAGTTGACATATCAACTACCCCCATCAGGGCCCGCAAACCTTTTGGCGTTTCATCTTTTGAGGTTAGGGTTTTGGATTTTTTTAATGTTAAAAAGGCCTTTGGAGCCTCATTGTAAAAATCATCTTCTTGTGAATGAGCATAGTCATCGCATATCTTCTCAGAGATAAGCTACCACCATTCTAGTGAGTTCATTCACTCTGTATTTTTATAGTTTCTGTACATTTCTCTCATTAGTAGAAATTGCATATTACTGTATCTCTGTGTTTCTGGAAATATATTTGTGTATTTACTTCTTATATTTCTGCCTTCATTTCATTCTCAAAAAAATCCATATCGGGATGCCAACATTGGTTGCAAGATCATAGTGGCATAAAGGCAAGATGCAGAAATTGGCAAAGTACCAAAAGTGATGACGGTATGACATCGACAATGTTGATGGCTATGAGCCTATAAATATTAGTGGTTATTGAAGTGGTCAACTATCAACACATCAACATTAGCATGCTTAAGTGGCATAGTTGAAGTTTAATTTACCAATAATTAATCAATGGGAAGATTTCCAAAAACGCTATAGAGTGAGAAGTGAAGTTTGAGCCAATCAAATTTGATCACTAGAGGTGTGGCACATACTACAAAACATGGATGGTGATTGTAGGGAGTTTTTAGTATAACCCATAATTAAGGGAATAATTTGGAGAGATCAAAACACTAAATATTGAATGAGTCAAATGTGATTAAAACTCTAGGATAAAAAATGTAAATATGAACGAGATCTTGTCGTGTACCTATACAAAACATATTTTGTAATTAAGTATTTTGTTTATAAGGTCATTCATGCCCCATCACTAAATTAGTTTTGATTACTTATATCAATGAGTTATCACTAAGTTAGTGGATAGGAATTAGTTATTTACATTAATCACTAACCATTATGTTAATGGAGAGGCATTATTATGCAATTTGTATTAAAGGGGTCTCCCCTTTCACTTGTGAATAATATAATAGGAGTAAGTTAATTAATGGACAAACTCAACCCTCTTTTCCATTGAAATTCTCCCCAAATATGGTAGGAATAATGCCAAAAATTATAGTTCTACTTGATTGATAGGAATGTTGCCTTAGAGGTTTTGTCCCATTTTAAGACAACCCAAATCGTAAAAAATTTGAAAAAATAAGTATACCAAGGCAAAATTTTACCTTGCCGCTACAAAAAAGAAGAAGAAGAAGAAAGGTTGAGTTTGTTCACTTATTAACTCACTCCATCGTCAATACATTGAAATTTGTTTTTCTCATTTGAGTACTAAGTACATGGAGATGTCTTCCTCCATATTTTAGAAATTGCAAGTGGAATCCACCCATGGATGTAAAAGTTCCCCCAATGCGTGTTCTCTTCATTATTTATTATTTTGGGATGTTATTGTTGGAGTGGTTCCATTTTAGGTATTTTAATGCTTCAAGTTGGTATCAAATCTTAGTGATTATTTCTTCCATTTTATTGTTGAAAGAAAATGAAAAAGAAAAAAAGGAGGGGCGGGGGGAGGGGGATGACACATATAACTTTCAAAACAATTTTTGAAACTTTTACAAAAAAAAATCCATAAAGTAATTATAGATTTAATTTATACTTCTAAAGAGATGTTAGCACTAGAGATAATTGAGTGAGAGGGAATTGGTATCCAATCTTATTATGAATCATCTTGTAAGTCTTATACCTTTGAAGTGAAACAATTCATATAGAATCTTAAGTAAAATAGAAAGAAAAAAATGGCACACAGACAATACACAGAGATTTACCCTGGAAACCCTTGACCGGGAAAACCAAAAAATCTTAGAGTCACACCTCTATCTTCTTCTTTATATTAACTTCATTGTTCATGATACAATATATGGGTATTACACGACATCCAAATCCATAATCCACTAACTCGAATTAGATTATAACCTTAATCCATTAACTAATATTAGATTACAATGGGCCGAAAATGCATTGGATAAAAACCAAAAAACAGACCAAAAAGAGGACCAAAAACAACCCAAAATTTTTGGTCAGGGGCTCCCACCCCTGAACCCTGGACAGGGGGTGCCTAGTGACCCCCCTGGCACAAACAAATAGAAGGTGGAGATAGCCATGAAAACAATATAAGACATCTATAGTAATATTTTGCTTTGGTAGGTTTTGGCCTCACACATCAAATTTGTATTGATTGATTTTCTTCAACTAGACTAAACAAGGTGAGGTATATTTATGTTCCAAAGGATTTCAAAGGATTTTTTGTTGTTCAGTTTACTCATCATGATGATTTTCAAAAAGTTCTCGAGGGGAGTCCTTATTTTTGGGGAGAAGTATGTCTCTTTGCTACCCTGTAGTTCTTAATTTTTTTACCTATCAATTATGACTGCCACCAAAATGCTAACTTGCGTTCACCTCACAAATCCACCACTCCACCTTTGGAATCTATCAGTCTTTAAATATATTGGGAATTCCTTGGAAATATGCTTAAAGTCAGATATTGAGCGGATTAAGTTGATACATTTTACCTATGCTCGAATATGTGTGGAGATCATTCTTAATAAAGGCATTCTAGAGAGGATGACTCTAAAGCATGACAAATTGCAATGGAATTGGGTTTTGGATTATGATTCAATATCTAAGGCTTAATAGGGAGTTTAATACTTAACACAAGGATTTTTCTAGGGTTTAACATATACAATTAAATATAATTTGTATTAATAAATGAAAGGAAACCAAATACCAAAAAGGCAAAGCAACACAATAATCATTTTTGTTATTTGTTTTCATATGTTAGTCTCTCATCCAATTGGAGCAAAGCTAGGTGGGTGAAATTACAAACATGTTGTATAGATAAATCATCTTACATATGGTTGTCCTAACCCAAAGTAAAGTAATTTTATCCATTGAAAAGAGGTGGGTGCACTTGTAAAAACATGCAGTGCTTTATGGGATGCATCCACTTTGTTTTTCCATGCACTACTCTAGCTTGCAAACTTTTATTGCATGTAGCTTCTAAGGAAGACCGTCTCCATACCTTTGTCCCTAGGGAACCTCCAATAGCCAAAGAAGCTCATTCTCGACAAGAATAAATTCAATGGTTTGATCTCTTCGTCATTGAGAAATCTCCACATAGGTAACCATATGGCATGAGGGAATCGAAGAAACAAAAACTCACTCTTCATATAAGTTGTTTAAGTAAATACGTATTGCAATTAATATAGGCATTGTATATTGTACTTATTATACTCTTCACTTTATATGTGAATTCTCTAGATCAAAGACAAAAATATTTTGTGGGGTATTTCATTGCAAAGGAAATAGTGTTCAAGTATTTTTGCATTATATGTTCAATGAAACACTTTGTGCACGATATACAAAGGAACTTTTGGAAGCACTAATGGTTGAGACAAGTTTGAGGTAGCATCATGTGTAATTTCACTCATTAAAATATACAATTAAATACAAGTTGTATTCATTAATTTTGAGGTAGCATCATGTGTAATTTCACTCATTAAAATATACAATTAAATACAAGTTGTATTCATAAATGAAAGGAAAGAAAATACCAAAAAGACAAAGCAACACAATAATCATTTTTGTCATTTATTATTGTTTTTTTTTTAGAAAAAAACTTTTATATTACCAAAAAGGAAATATATATATTACAATCCAATCTTATGACCTTTACTAGGCCTGTTACAACAGTTGTTCAGTCCAAAAAATCATATCCTATAGAGCTTGTTCTCACTCCTTTCTCTTTGTTCAATCTTTACAAAAAACACCATATTCAAACAAATACAGTCTTTCAAGGTCATTCCAACACTACCTTAGAAATGAAATTCCATTGATTCGTTTTCTACTCCTTCAAAGAATTCGTAGAAACCAAAGGCACCGATAGGAAGGAGAAGAGCCTCTTTAGAAAGCTCATCTACTTTTACATTCAACTCACACAAAATATGATTGAAGGACAACCACTCAAAAGAGAGAATATCAAGCTTGATCTCTCACAAGATCGGCTCCAGTTTGATATCCTGAGCATCTCTTTTCCTTCTAGCCCAGTCGATGACTAATTTGGAATCTCTGAGGACCTAAAGCTTCTTTATATCCTTTGCTTTGGTTCTTCCAAGAAGTGTCCAAAGAGAAATGAATTCGGCCCTGTTATTGGAGCCAGGGCATGAGCATATCTAATGAAATAGTAATGGTTGTGTCGATAAATAACACTACTCCCACTCTACACTTGAGGGTATGCCCCTAGCTTTCCCCTTCGAAATAACCTTAAGGAATATCATAGTTAAGAGAGGGGAGAATTGGATTCTCAATCAATTTATGTTTAGGCTTGTCCTTGAATTCTGTTGCCTGGTTAAGTGTAATGGTCATTGTTACTTTCAGAGGAATGAACTTGTCATTGAAAGACCTGATTTTTGTAACCAAGAGACTCGACAGTCCAACATAAATTTTTACTGATCTATCTTGAATCTACTCTTTAAGGAAATTGTCCAAAATTTCCTTGTGCCAATCAGACTTAGCGCTCAACTTGTCCTTGATCGTCTTCATCACCTAGGATGCATAAGGACAAGAAATGAAAATGTGAGAAATGGATTCTAGATTTTCTTTACAAAGAATACATCGGTTGGGTCCAATCCAAAATCTTTTAATTTTGTTATCCCAGGTGAGAAGTTTATTGTTCAATTCCAACCAAAGAGTGATTTTACATCTTAAGGGGGATTTGAATTTCCATAGCCAACCCCACCACCACTTCTTAGGGCCTTCAAATTCGTCTTCGTGCCAAGATTTATAGCCTAAATTGGTTGTAAAGGCACCCCCCTAGGGTTCTTATCCCAACACAAAAATTATTATGAGCTATCGTCGAAAGAAATGAAATTCTCACATAGTCAACCCACAAAAATTCCCATTCTTCAACTAAACCTTTGGCTAGACCCAACGATCCAACGTCACACTATCTGAGGAGGCCTCTCGCTTGTGGGTATCCTACACTTGCATCCTTCAAGTGTCACACATCCACTACGAGAACTAATATTTTTCGGCTTTTTCTTTCTTTTCCCCGAGGAACAGAATCCCCGAGTTCCTATGGGGCCTGATGCAGACCCTACCATCCCTTATCCTTGTCCATGTGATCATTGGTTATGACCACAGGGAAAGCCAAGATGCACCTTTCACATTTAGTGACTCAACGATGCAAGAGATTCAAGTCTTTCGACTCTTCAAACCCCAAAATGTCGAAATGTCGAACCCTGAAAGGGCTGGCGAGTGACAAGCTCCCCGCTTGGGTCTTGACCATGTGACCATGTTCCATGACCACTCACTTAATCGACAAAGCACTTACCGGATTTTCGCGATTCAGGGAATCGGGATGCAATGTCTCTTCCTCTCCCTTTCAAATCCCCGAAACTCTGAAATCTCCAAAGTTCCCCTCCAAAGGGAGATCAACGACTGTAAGTCTCCCATAATTCGACGGTTTGGATCCTTTCGAGATTTCATGGATCAAGAGTCCCGACTCTCTTACTCTTTATAACCCCAGTAGCCGAAATACCGAAATATCTCTGCTGAGAGATCAACGGTCCATGTCCCTCTTGAACCAACGACTACAATCCAACTGGATCAATGGCCCACATCCTTTAAGGGTTTCGGAATTCATGATTTCACACACCCTCTCCAACAATATGTCACATTTCGTGACTTCAGGAGTTTCAACGCAAAGCATCCCAGTTCCTTGTCCTTGGAACTTCTGAAATGTCGAACTCCAGTATGCCGAAACCTGTCCCTGTTCCATGACCCGACACTACTCCTCCAAACGCTTTCAGAATTTCATGTTTCGGGACTTCGCGAATCCTATTGCTCCAATTCCTTGACCTCTCGTACTCCCGGTATCCGAAGTACCAAAGTGTCGAATCCTAAAATTCTGGTCCTCCTTCTCCTGAGTGAGATCAACGACTCAAAGCCTCTCCTGATTGCACGACCTAGATCCTTTCATGGTTTTATGGGTCAAGAGTTCAGAAATCTTACCTCTTGTTTTCTCAGTAACCGAATTATCGAAATCTCCTTTCAGGGATTTCCCTGAAACCTCAATCGCGTACACCTTTTGGGACTTCGGGATTTGCGATTTCGCGAATCCACTGCGACCAAACTCTTGGTCCTTCAACCTCCCGGTATCTAAAACCCCGATGGATTCATATCTCTGCCATGTTTCCTATGAAATGGACGGTCCAGATCTTTTCAGGACATTGATGAGTTCTCACCTTTGCGTATGCAAGGGTTAAACCTCGTGCAACTTCTCTTGGATCTGATGGTTATCGACTATCCACGCGAGATCTGATGGTAGCTGTACCATCCATTCAGGTCCTCTCCTCTTGCACTCTATCCTGTGTGCCTGGATGTAGGATTTCAATTGTCCAGATCCACACTCTACAGTTGATCTAAGGGCTATTATTTCTCTTCCTCCTGAGCTTTGGCTTTCTTCCCAATCTCGGAAGATTCCGACACTTCAAAGGTCTCAAACTTCAGTATTCTACTGCAAACTGACTATTGGGTCTCACCAGCACTTACGAAAAGTGTTGTCCCTCCTGAGCTTTCTCAGCTATGAAGGAATTAATAGTTTTGTGGTCTTTCTCCTGGGATTGACTCTTAGAAGAGTCTTCTGCGCACCCCTTGCACTCCTTCGTCAAGTCTAGGACTTGAGTGAGTCTTGGTCTCTACTTTCCTCGCAGGGAGCGTGTGCATAACTACACTACCTCTCCTGAGCTTAACATAATTTTTCCTCCAAGGGACTCTAGACAACTAGGAAGGTTGGCATGTGTACATAAGACTATGCGTAAGGTCGACGAACTCACCGTTCGTGGCTCTAACTCAAGCCACCTCAGGACACTAACTTCTCTTGGATCCGATGGTTATCAACTATCCACGCAAGATATGAATGTAGTTGTACCATCCATTCAGATCCTCTCCTCTTGCGCTCTATCCTGTGTGCCTGGACGTAGGATTTCAATGGTCCAGATCCACACTCTACAGTTGATCTAAGGGCTGTTGTTTCTCTTCCTCATGATCTTTGGATTTCTTCCCAATCTCGGAAGATTTCGATGCTCCAAAGGTCTCATCCTTCGATATTCTACTGCAATCCAACTATTGGGTCTTGCCAGCACTTACGAAAAGTGTTTTCCCTCCTGATATTTCTCAGCTATGAAGGAATTAAGAGTTTTGTAGTCTTTCTACTGGGCTTGACTCTTAGAAGAGTCTTCTGCGCACCCCTTGCGCTCCTTCATCAAGTCTAGGACTTGAGTGAGTCTCGGTCTCTACTTGCCTCACAGGGAGCCTGTGCATAACTACACTACCTCTCCTGAGCTTAATAGAATTCGTCCTCCAAGGGACTCTAGACAACTAGGAAGGTTGGCATGTGTACATGAGACTATGCCTAAGGTCGACGAACTCACCGTTTGTGGCTCTAACTCAAGTCACCTCAGGACACAAGTATTTACGAGTACCAATCATGTCCTATCCATAGAATCTCTTACTGGCCTAATTATACAGCCAAGCATTAAGGAAAGAGACATAGTATATCCATTCAAAAATCAAGCACAATTCCT
>ML784352.1:160526-186605 GCA_009831015.1 Picea engelmannii
ATATGGTGCCACACAAGTCTAAACGGCTAGGATTAAAGCACCTAGATCTGCAATTGAGGTCCAATTCCAGACCCCCCTTTTCTTTCTGCCTTTAATGAGGGGGGGGGGTCCGATATGGGTGGCTCCGTGTGGGTCCCCCTCAATCACTTACCGCCTTTTCCCCCATGTGACAAGTGTCCCCCACTCTGCATCCCCTATCACCCTGTCACATCTCCCAATTCCCTTCTACCCTTCACCACCGCACACCTGTCCTCCACTATCCCAGGTGTCATGCCCCCATTCAATTCGTCCTTCTTATTTCCCGACACCTGTGCCCCATGCTCCATGTCACTTCCACCTATGTCCTATCCATATTCCCGTGGCACCCCTCGTTTGGTGTCATAGCCCCCATTCTCTGCCACCTGGTGCTTCCACCTCAACACCCCTCATCTCACCTCCACATTGTTGGCACAATCGCTTTCCCTGCCAGATCCTCATCCACGTTCACAGGTCAGACCCCCTCGTAGAAATCCAATGAAGTAGCAGTGGCCAAGGAAATGCCACCATGTTGTTCAGGGAGCAGAGTTGACCGGGCCTTACCTAATCTCAAGAAAGCATTTATTAAGGTGGTTGACTATGGTTGAACGTTGTCTCCTTCCATAAATAGAAAGATAGAAAGAGACAAAGTGCATAAGATGATTATTAGTCCAGCCTGACAAAGATTGTGTCTAACAGCCGAATTCATAGATAGTCTTCCCAACGTCTGCACGCACTGCCTGACAGAGAAGCTCATCAATGTAAAGACTTGAATGCATGATATGATTGGCTCCAGACAGTTTGAGCCAGTCTAAGTATATATAGGCATTTTTGTCATTTTTGTTAGGGTCGATGGTTGAGCTTGGCTCCCGATTGTAAAGTTTTGATGAAGCATTGGTTTCCTGGTTATGTATTAGCATTTGAGACTTCATGTTTAATGAAATTCAGTGTCTTGTCATCTCTCTGTAAACTCTATATTAAGACACTCGGAATTGGAGGATCTAGTCGAGGGTTGTGATGTTGTAGGATGATGTATGGTTGATCACTGCAATTTTTACACTAGTTTTAGTCATTTTTCTGTGTTACCTTTCCTTCTCACATTGAATAGCTTGGAATTGGAGGATCCAGTCAAGATGTTACAACAGTATTACGATGCTTAGAATTGGAGGATCCAGTTGAGCCATCACTGTGTTGTTGTAGCTTTGTCAGTTCAACATATTTCAGTGTCTTGTTTTTCTTCCCCGAGTTGTTGGAAGGTCGGATGCCCATAGCAGTCTCATTCATCTTCTCACTAATTCTTCCATATACTCACCTTAAATTTAACTTACTGACGGAATTTAGATCATGACCTGACCTGTTCATGCATGCCTAATCCATTTTTCTGAGTTAAAACGATATTCTCCTGGGTATGCATCCATTCGACCACCTTAATTCAATTATCATGACATATAAAACTGATGGGTATCAGGCTTACTCCTGCCGCAATCTAGGAGTGACTTCTAGTGCTAACATTTCTGGTGTCATTGCTGGGGACGAAGTTGAAGATTTTCCCTGGGTAGAACGACAACGAGCTTCTGATTTTGAAGGTGCATCAGACATCAGAACCATTGAAGATTGCACTTGCACCTGGTGACTCCTCTGAGGTGATTCCACCTGGTAACTCCTCTGTTGCAGTGTCTCTGGATACACTTGGTAGCCCTTGGGAGACACAAAGCTTAGTTCTGGTCTTTGATGGTGAAAAAAGACTGGACACACTCATTCTGCATATCATTCACCTAACGACTCCACATTTAAAGACTCCACTGGAGGGGATTATGTTGACAAAAATAAGTCCATGTCGAAGGGAAAGACCAAGTATCAGTTCATGGGTTTGTTGCATGAAGTCCTATATTTCTTTATCAACTCATTCATTTCTTTCCCTTTACTTATCGAGAAGTTTTTCCTATGATTTTTACATTCTGATGTCCTTGAGCCTCCTCTTATTCACTCATCCTTGCAAGAAGAAAGCATACCCTCTTCTTGTGTTGTAGATACTGATCTTGTGCCTTCACCTCTTCCTATCCATGAATATGAGATCTGTATCACACCTCCTCCTGAAGTTGAGCACCCTTGTAGTCCCGAGGAGGTTGAGAATAATTCACAGTCTTCGTAGACCTTGTTACCCCCTATTATTCATGCTGAACCTCCCCAATCTCTTGTTGAATCCCATGATCAGCTCACTGCTTTTCAAATTAAAATCAGAAATAAGTTGTTTAAACCCCTGAAGTTGCCATGTCACCTTAACCCTTATCCTCATGATTCCTTTGAGTATCTTCCTCGATTTTCTAGGGAGGATCATGTTACAGCTGAGCGGCATTTAGAGGTCTTTGAGAACCTTATTGATCAGTTTGAGATCGTTCATGATGATGTTACTATCAGGCTTTTCTTAAAGTCCCTAGTTGGAGATGTTGCTATGTGGTTTAGATATCTGGAGGTCAGTTCTATTGGTTCCTGTATCGAGCTATACCATGTTTTTTTAAAGAGTTGGGGTGAGAACAAGTTCCTTGATCAATACTGGTCTGAGTTTAATGCCTTGAATAGAGGGGAAGATGAAGCCTTGGCTGTCTTCAATAGGAGATTTTACAATGTTTATCATAACATGCCTGTGGAAATCAGACCCACAGAGACTTCTACTATGGTGTACTATATCATGGCTCATCATCTAGAGCTAGTCCTCCTCCTGAGAGAGAGGAAATCCTCATCATTGATACATATGTTTGAGGATGCCAAAGAGGTTGAAGAGAACAACAGGGCTAGTAGGTGGGTTCATAAGCAGTAAAATGTTCATATATAGGAGGAAGAAGACTGTCAGTCTATTTCAGATTCTGATCAAGGATATAGAAATTGTGGATCATATCTGGAACAAGAACCAGGAAGTAGGCATGATTTTCATCTGGAATCAGGTTCTTCATCATTTGCATATTTTTCTAGGGGTAGGAATGCATACCCTTTTAATGATCAATTTTCAGATCATTTTGAGCATGGAGTAGTAGCTAAATGTATTAATATTTGTATGCTCTTGATTGATCACAGTCATTATGATCTAAATCCTGTTTCTCATTTGGCTGATGACCATTTTTCTGGAGGAAAAGCTAAAACTGCAGATGATCAAGAGTTGTTTTCTGATGAGGGAGATGGACATTCTTTTGTGAGAAGAGAGTTTTTGGCAAAGGCACATCCTGGTCTTCTAAAGTAGCCATGATTCTGTCATATTTCCCATGATCCTGTGGCCATATACATGGAGGCCTACATTTCAGATTTTCTGAAATGTTCTAATTGCATTGGTTCACCAATACTCACAGCTGAGTATTGTGTTATGAAATATTTCCAATACAACTCTATAGAGCCTGTTCCTTTATTAATTAAGGAAAGGCCATGGGTGGAAATCAAATATTCTAGGCTTGCAGGAAGCACATAGCAGTATAAAGAGGAAGGGTTTATTGGGAAGCTCATCTCCTATCCAGAGCCTATTTTTGAGCAGGTGTCACCTAGCATTAGCCAACCTATATCTGTTCGCTACCCACCTGTGCACTCTGAAGACATCATGACATAGGTGAACAACCATGAAGGACAATAGATGTTTTCTGACCAATTGAGCTCCCTTGGCATTAGATATTGTGACCCTGTGGGGTCATATAAGGAGTTTTGCTTTCTAAAGGATTTGGATCCTACAAATTTATTCCCCTTCTCAGCATCTGTGGGTATGGACATCATTCTCAACCTTGTCTTCAATTTTCTATTGTCACACACCCACTACGACAGCTAATATTTTCTTTTTCTTTTTATCTTTTCTTTGAGGGACAGAATCCCTGAATTTCTATGGAGCCTAGCACAGACCATCCCTTCCCTTGTCCTCCTCCATGTAATCGTTGGCTATGACCACAGGCCTTACCAAAAAGGCACTTACGACTTTCACGATTCAGGGAATCACGATGCAAACATTCCCCTGTTCTCTGTCTTTTGAAATGTCGAAACCTGAAAGGGTCTAACAGATCCTTAGCTCCTCCCTTGGGTCACTTTTCATACGACCGGTCCTATGACCTGGTGCTATTCCTCTAAATGCTTTTGGGGTTTCACGATTTGAGGAATCACGATACAAGCGTTCCTCCTTTCCCTTTCGAATCCTCGGAACTTGAAAGCTCGGTATCATCTGGATCTACGGTCCAGATCATCGAATTGATCAATGGACCGAATTAAATCATGACATTCTACCTTTCAGGATTTCTGGCGGGGTCTTCACTCCTATTCCTCTAATGTCCAGAACCCTGGTGGCTTTAGATCTTCGCCACGCGTCCCCTACAAATGGACCGTCCAGATTCTTTCGGGACTCATCCTTCCTACCACAAGACCCTGTTCGGTGACCTAGGGCTCATCCATAGAGCACGTTGGGGTTTCGGGTACTGGGATTTCATGACTTGTGAAAATGAGGGGTCTTGCCCTTTGGTTTCCCAGGTGCCGAAATGCCGAAACCTATTCACGCTAAACCAATTTCGGGTTTCATATACTGAGATTTTGTGACTGGCGAAAGCGAGGGGTCTTACCCTTTGGTTTCTTGGGTGTCGAAACACTGAAACCTATTCACGCTAAACCGACTCGGGGTTTCGTATACTGGGATTTCGTGACTGGCGAAAATGAGGGGTCTTACCCTTTGGTTTCCTGGGTGTCGAAATGCTGAAACCTATTCACGCTAAACCGATTCAGGGTTTCGTATACTAGGTTTTCGTGACTGGCGAAAATGAGGGGTCTTACCCTTTGGTTTCCCAGGTGCCGAAACGTCGAAACCTATTCACGCTAAACTAATTTGAGGTTTCATATACCGGGATTTAGCGACTCGCGAAAATCCACAACAAAGAGTTTCCTTACCTTTCGAAACTCCAATCCTCGAATTCATGATAAGGAAATTTATGTATGAGATTAACGACTGTGAGCCTCCCCTGATCAGACAGTCCATAGAGCTCTTATAGATCCTTGGATCTATGGTCCTGGATCCCATCGCTACTTGCGAAGGCTGAAGGGGTTGAGGTATTAACCCCTGCGCTCCTCCTCTATATCTATCGGTCTTGAAAAATCTGGGGTATTTCGAAAAGGATTCTGACTGTTCATCTACCAAACGATGGGGTATTATCTTTCGATAAATGGGACTCACTATCCTTTCTGAGCTTGATTCACGAGATTCAACCTCTTGGGGCTTCAAACTCCCACGACTTAGAAACCTGAGAGAACTACTCTTTCTTGTACAAGGTTTCCAGACCCAGGTCATCTGGACCTTCAGAGGGTTCTTGGGTAATTATCCTTAGGCTTGGTGACCTAACTGAAAAGCCTTCCTAATTCATCGAGCTATGAATCTGTGATAGGGGTAAAGTAAACTCGTGGGTTTACTATAACGGTAGTCTTTTCAAGGAACTCACTCCGGCTCTGGAATGCGAGGAAACTTCCCGAGAGGAGGTGCCTTCGAGAAATCAAATCTCAAGGGAATGGACTTGTATTCTGAACTTATTCATTCTATACATAAACCGATTATGGTCATATAAGTATAAGCATGCATCCATTATTTCCAATCAAAACACAAGGAAAACTCTTCTATACAGAAACCATTTATGAGCGTATAATCATGCGCATGCATCCATGATATAAAATTCAAAATACAGGACATAACACTTATCATAAACACCAGGCATGATGCAACTGCTGAGAGGGGTGCTTGTTTCCACCCAACCATAGGCTCAGTGACTCCAAATGGATTTACCACTAGCCACCCCCGAGCTAGACCATGATGCTTTGAGATTCAGTCTCCTACTTCCATCTCCACGGAAGTCAAGGATGAAGGTTAGTCTCCTTCTCCTATGTTTAGAACTCTCTTTGTTTCCAGAGTTTTCTCCAGTTCTCTTCCGCGATCCCTATTGCGCGTGCTCTCTCCCTTACCCACACTTCCTCTCTTTCCTTTTTCTCTGCAAGATTGCACGTGGCACAAATTTCCCTGTCCATGGTCAGGTATGGGAGATTTTATGGATGGGTGGTTCACCCCCATCCCCTCATTAACTCTTGAGGAGCCTCCCCACCTACCAATCTAATGGGAAATCCATTACAGGGTCAGAGAGTTGCTTTGGTCTTTGAGCAAGTAAAAACCATTACGGTACTGGCTCGGTGGAAGTTAACATAACCATTCCAGGTCCCTTCCACCACCTCTCATTATCCATCATGGTCTCTTTTAGCATATCCCCCTCCCAGCAGTCATGCAACACATATTCATAACATAATTTATATTCATCGACCTTTTATACAAAGGTTCGTTAAATCAAACATTCACATCTTTGAGTTTGCCATAGTTCTTGGACAATATAGTTATTTTTACAGACAGGGGGAAGCAGGGTGCTACAATTCCCTCCCCCTTAAAGGAACATCATCCTCGATGTTCTATCTATCAATATGACGTGTATGTATAGAAGTAAACAAAATCGGATATGTCTGTTTCATGGCATCTTCTATTTCCCATGTAGCCTCATCTGGGCCAAAATGTTTCCACTGCACCTTGACCTGTGCAATGGTTCGGTTCCTGAGTGGGGTTTCCTTTCTGTCCAGTATGCATTGAGGTTCTGGTAGTAATTCTCCCTCCGGTTCCACCTGGATCACAGACCAGTAAATTATATGATTAGAATCATGTACATATTTCTTCAATAATGAAACATGGAAAACATTGTGTGCTTTTACGGTGGGAGGAAGTGCTAGCCTATAGGCTACATGTCCCACTCTATCTAGAACTTCAAACGGTACACAATACCGAGGTGAAAACTTGGCACAAGCTCCCATCCTTAGGGAACTCTTCTTGGGCCTAACTCTGATATATATGTGGTCTCCCGTCTTGAATTCTCTTGGAGTTCTCTTTCGGTTGGCGTAACTTTTCTGTCTGTTCTGAGCGACTTTTAGATTTTGTTTTATCTGAATCACTTGTTGTTCCATTTCTTTCAACAGGTCGAGTCCAATAGTAATTCTGTTTATGGGATTACTCCAACTGATTGGAGTGTTGCATGACCTACCGTAGAGGACTTTGAAAGGACTCGTCTTCAGGGATTCTTGGTAGCCGTTGTTGTAGGCGAATTCCACCAGTGGCAGGTAATCTTCCCACTTTTTAGGTTGATGCATTACATGCATTCTTAGCATGTCTTCTAATATTTGGTTCACTCTTTCCATCTATCCATCAATTTTAGGATGATAGGCTGTGCTAAACAATAATTTGGTCTCTAGACCAGCCATCAAGGATTTCCAAAAGTTGGAAGTAAATTTCGTGTCTTTGTCAGACACGATCTTTTTAGGCATACCATGTAGTCTGAATATCTCCTTCATAAATATGTTGGCGATATCTATTGCCTTGCAAGTTGATTTGACGGGGATAAAATGGGCACACTTGCTCAATTTATCCACCACTACCATGATGGCGTCATTATGTTTGGTCGATGTTGGTAATCCGGTGATGAAGTCCATGGAAATGGTTTCCCATTTCCATTCCGGGATTGGTAGAGGTTGTAATAATCCTGCTGGGTGCCGGTGTTCTGCTTTAACCTGTTGGCATTCTAGGCACTTAGCTAAATAGTTAGCTATGTCTTTCTTTAACCCAAGCTAATAGAATTGTTTCCTAGTGGCCATGATCATCTTCTGATATCTCGGGTGACCAGTATATGGTCTTTTATGTAGTTCATCCATTATGAACCTCTTCAAGTCATCACAATATGGAACATACAATCTGTTTCTGTAGGTTAGCAGACCTCCATCTATCATCTAGTAGCCTTCATACTTTATCCTTGTGGGTTATTTCTCCAGGTACGAGGTCATGGTCTGGAAGAATGTGTCTGTTTCTTGTGCATTCCTGACTCTTTCTTTGACATTCGTCTCGTAGGTTCTCACCACTTCCAGGTGAATCATTTTCATACTTCTGCTAAGGGCATCAACCTCCTTATTTTCCTTTCCTTTAACATGTTTGATTTCAAAATCAAACTCACTAAGGAGGGCCATCCACCTAGCTTGTCTGGCATTGAGCTTTGGTTGGTCAAATAGATATCGCAATCCACAGTGGTCTATCATAAGTACAAATTTCCTTCTCGGGAGGTAATTCCTCCACATTTTTAATATGTGCACTATGGCAACCAGCTCTAGATAATGGGTCACATAGTTGACTTCGTGCTCATTCAATTTTTGGGATTCATAGTAGACTACACTTCCTCCTTGCATAAGGACTCCTCCGAGCCCTTCCTTGTAGGCATCTATGCACACTAGGAAGTCATTTTCGGGATTGACGATCTTCAACATGGGTGTGTGGGTTAGTAGATGTTTTAGGGATTGAAATCTTTGTTTGCATTTTGGGGTCCAAAGGAATTTGACTCCCTTCTTCTGGAGGGTAGTGATTGGACAACCAATCTTGGAAAATCCTTTTATAAATCTCCTATAGTATCTTTCTAAGCCCATAAAGGATCTGATATCCGAAACGTCCTTTGGGGTAGGTCATTCCATGATAGACCTGATCTTGTCAGGGTCTACTACTACTCCCTCTTCATATATGACATGGCCCAAGTAATATATTTTCTTTTGGAAAAAGTCGTGCTTGCTAAATTTGGCATAGAGTTGATGTTCTCTTAGCACTTGAAGCACAAGTCTAAGATGTTCCTCATGTTCCTCTCTATTCTTGGAGTAAATTAATATATCGTCAATAAAAACCAGTACAAATTTGTCTAGGAAATTGCTGAGCACATTGTTCATCAAGCACATAAAAGTGGTAGGGGCATTGGTTAATCCAAATGGTACTACCACAAACTCATAGTGACCATATCTCATCCTGAAGGCAGTTTTGTGGATGTCTTCACCCTTGATTCGGACTTGATGGTATCCATAGCTCAAGTCAATCTTTGAGAAGATGGAAGCACCTTCCAATTGATTGAACAGGTCATCGATCCGGGGTAAGGGGTACTTGTTCTTTATGGTTACCTTATTGAGCTGTCTATAATCTATGCACAGTCAGAGGGTACCATATTTCTTCTTCACAAATATAACTGGTGCTCCCCATGGGGACATGTTGGGTCGGATATAGCCTTTGTCCATCATTTCTTTTAGTTGTAGTTTAAGCTCAACTAGATCGGGTGTGCTCATTCTATAGGGTGTCCTAGACACTGGCACTGCTCCTGGTGCAAGTTCTATCGAGAATTCAATGTCCCTTCTCGGAGGTAGACCCAGTACATCTTCCAGAAACACATCTCTATATTCTCTTAGTGTGGGGTGGTCTTTGAGGCTTGGTTTGTCATCTTCAACTGATTCCAACACCTGTATCGCATATAGTAGACATCCCTTTCTACAATACTTTCTCATTTGAAGAGCTGATAATCGTCTCAACGAGACAGGTTTTTGGATCCCTTGAAGGGTTATCCTTCTTCCTTCTTCACTTACACATTCTAAGGTTTTATGGTAATAGTCCAATCTAGCTTTATATGTGATTAGCCAGTCCATACCAATCAATAGGTCATACGATCCTAGGGGTAATACATTAAGGGTTTCTTGGGTGGGGAATTGACGCAGTTGCACCCGTAGGCATGCCCGCTTACACAGGATCTTCTCCTCTCTTCGGCTCGAAGAACACCAAAGTTCTTCTATTTCCCTATCGAGAAATCTGCACCCCACAGATTCTCTTCTGCGTGATCCCCTTTTCTTTACTTATCGGAGGATCGGAACTTGCGGCTTCACAAGTTCACTGACGATTACTGGGCCCTCGAATCCCTGAGACCCGATGCCTCAGTCAACGTTGACCTCTTCCCGTATCTATCGGGACTTCTCTTATCACGGTTTCTCTACTCGTGATATCGTGCACTTTGATTTGCCGACTCCCGATACCCGATGCAAAGAAACTCCGATGCACGCGTGAGTTGTCTCTTCAACTCCTCATCACTTCTATCGGGATTTCGAGATCTGCAGGATCACGAATCCTGATGTCAACAGATTCAGGACTTGCCTTTTCCCAATCCCTGATATTGCGCCACCTGTCTTTCACTAGCTCCTACAGCCCCACACTAGTTACGTCACCATCGGGACATCGCGGATCGTGATTCCAAGAAGCAAGATTTCTCTGTTCTCGAAACCCCCGATTCTCTGAACCTCGACTTCCTTGGGTCTCTTGACACGCGTCCTCAACAATGAATGGTTCTGGACTCGTCGAGATATCGCAGATCACGATATCACAATTCTTGTTGCGCAAATTTGGAGCTTCGACTCGCGAATCCCTGAGACACGATATAACGTGTAGATCTGACGGTCCTTATGACTCGGGATCGACGGATCTGCCCCTCCTAATATTTAACCCTTCAGATGTTCTCTTCGTAACCTCCTTGCACCTCCACAAGATCCAACGACCCTCGGGACTTCACAAAATCTCCTTAGAGGATTTCAACCATCCGTCCTTCCTTATGCAATTCCCAAAATGATGGAGTGTCTCTCTACGAGACTCGTTCACCTGCTCGCAAGTCTGAGATGCTTCTGCAAGATTTCAAGACACCAACTCCCTGTGCTTCCCTTGTTAATTAATCAAGGTTCTATACCTCCTGATCTTCCTTGCGACTCTCAATCCTCAGAAAGAAACTTTGCACGCACTCCTTGCGGCAAATGTTCAACCACGTCTAAGTGTTGAAATCTCTCGACTCTGCGCACTCCTGCAACAATAGTCTTTCAGTTCCTTACTCAGGTTCTCAACCCTGAGACTTTCTCTTGGCCTATGCACTCCTTGCATAGATCCTATTCCCAACTTCACCCTCGAGGAAATGAGAAAAAAAGCTATCTCTAATTGAACCCTTCTGTCAACGCACTCCTTGCAGACAATTCGACTGCACTCCTTGCAGGAATCCTCTGGCTCAATTAGAGAAACAATTGAAACTCATTCACTCTTCCTTTCAGGCTTCAATTCCACCATGAAATCATATACACAGCATATAAAAGCAAATGTATGACAGGAAGAAAACATTCATGAGCATAACATCAATACACAGAGAAACGACACAAACCATGAATTTGAATCAAAGCTTTCTTCTATTAATTCAAATGCCTGTACATGGTTGTTCTTCATACAATTCTCTACATGCTCTTCTCTACCTGCTTCTGAATTGATAATGTTATAATCATACAATGAGGGTGTATATATCCGTTTTCCCTCTTGGACTCTAAAGCTATCAAATCTAAAATTAAATTCCTATCTACCAACATTAACTATTTTAAATGCCGACTATCTACTAAAGGACGAGAGATTATCCTCTCAAGGTCCATTACAATACACAAGTGCGCTTCATCTTAAATGGCTTCATTTAAGATCTGTGCAACAATTCCCAAGGCAATTTCAAAATTTGCGCTAGCTTATCCAGCTGTCTTCCGCTTTCGCGCTGGCTCGCTTGATGTGCTGGCGATGCTCCTGCATCATACTCCCTCGCTTGAAAACTTTCATGGGCTCCTATCCATGAGCTCCAGCACGGTTTGTCCATGCTTCTGTATCTCTGTTTCACTCTCCTAGCTGGCATCTTCCACTGGGTGGCCCTTCCACTTAACCATATACTCATAGTATTCTTTCCTCTTGGTCTTCTTACCCACTCTCTTGTCCAGTATGCATTCCATCTGCGGCTTTTCTGCAACTGGTAATTGTTTCATCCACTGGATCACTGGTTGCTCAGTTCCAGTCTCTGCTTCTCCAGCCCTGTATGGGTATAAATCTACGACATTGAATATCAGAGATATTCTGATCCCATCTGGAAACTCGATCTCATAATCATTTTCACCGATTTTTCTCAAGACCTTGCATGGCCCGATTTTCTTCATCTTCAACTTATTGTATGTTCCCCTCAGGATCCTTTCTTTCCTTAAATGTGCCAAAACTAGATCCCCAACTTCAAACTGAAGTTGTCTCCTGTGCTGATCTGCTCTGCGCTTGTACTCCTGGTTTGATTTCAGCAATCGCTCCTTCACCCTACTGTGAAGTTCCTTTATCGCCTCAGTGAATTCCTCGGCACTAGCACTCCTAGTAGCAATCTGTTATGAATCTCTCAGTTCAGAAAATCCCCTCGGTTGTGTGCCATACACAATCTGGAATGGACTCTGGCCTGTGCTCCGATTCACTGAGTCATTATACACAAACTCTGCATGTGGTAATATGTTGACCCACTGGCTGTGGTGCTCTGTCACCAAGCTTCTCAGCAAGTCTCCCAGACTTCTTTTGACCACTTCTGTTTGTCCATCCGTCTTAGGATGATAAGATGAAATAAACATCAAATTAGTTCCCAGCTTCTTCCATAAGGTCCTCCAGAAATGCCCTATGAATTTGGTGTCTCTGTCTGAAACTATACTTTTCGGTAACCCATGAAGTCGAATGACCTCCTTGAAGAACATATTTGCGATGTGGGTCGCATCGCTGGTTTTCTGGCATGGGATAAAATGTGCCATCTTGGAAAACCTATCCACGACCACAAAGATTGAATCAAATCCTCTTTGCATCCTTGGCAATCCCAATATGAAATCCATGCTTATCGCATCCCATGGCCTCTCTGGTATGGGAAATGGCTGATAAAAACCCGCATTCTACTTCCTCCCCTTCGAATGCTGGAAAATTTGACATCTGTCAACGAATATCTTGACATCTTCTCACATTCCTGGCCAAAAATATGATTCGCTCAACTTCGCGAATGTTTTTTCATGGCCAAAGTGTCCTGTCAATCCACCACTGTGCTTCTCTTTTAACAGATTCTCCCTCATGGAGCAATTTGGAATGCATAATTGATTGCCTTTGAACAACAATCCTTCCTGGATCATATAATCTATCCAAGGGCTTCTGTCTCTGAGAACTGGATTCTCAGCTGCCTCATACGCCTCTCCAAAATATGCATCACCTGCATACATGTCCCTGAGATCATCAAAACCCAATGTTTTGACTCGGAACTCCTGCAACAACAAACATTTCCTGCTCAAAGCATCAACCACTTTGTTAGCAGTACCCGAAATATGCTTAATCACAAATGTGAAATTCTGCATATACTCTACCCATTTTGCATGTTTCTGATTCAACTTTTCCTATTGAGTCACAAACTGTAATGCATGGTTATCACTATATAAAACAAATTCCTTTGGGATCAATTAATGCCTCCACTTCTTCAGTGCTTGTATGATAGCATAAAATTCCTTGTCATACATGGAGTATTTCACCTTTGCCTCATTCAAATTCTCACTGAAATATGCAATCGGTCTGTCTTCTTGACTCAAGACCACCCCGATTGCAAATCCACTTGCATCACATTTCACCTGAAATGTTTTCTGGAAATCCGGCAACACCAACACTGGTTGTTCTGTGATCTTTCGCTTTAACAGATTGAAGCTCTTTTCAGCCTCAGCCGTCCAGTGAAAAGACTTATGCCACTTCTTCACTGTATCCATCATCGCTGCGCTAATTCCACTGAAATTTCTGATGAATTTTCGGTAGAAACTAGCCAAACCATGAAAACTTCTCACCTCAAAAATCTTTCTCGGTGATGGCCAATTCTTAATCACTTCCACCTTATTCGGATCCATCCTCAACTCATTCACCGATATGAAAAATCCCAAGTAAATGAGTCATGTCTTCATGAACGAGGACTTCTTCATATTGATCAACAACTTCTCCTGCTGTAGCTTCTTCATCACTATAGCCAAATGCTTCAAGTGTTCTGCCACTGACTTACTGTAAATCAATATGTCATCCAAATACAAAATGATGAACTTCCCGATGAACTCCCTCAGGACTTCGTTCATTAGCCTCATAAAGGTACTTAGCGCATTCGTCAAACCAAACGACATGACTAGCCATTCATACAACCCTTCGTTGGTTTTGAAGGCTGTCTTCCACTCATCTCCTTCTCTCATGCGAATCTGATGGTATCCGCTTTTCAAATCAATCTTTGAAAAGTACTTTGCCCCACTCAGGAAATCCATCAGATCATCCATCCTCGACAATGGAAACCTGTACCTGATGGTTATCTTGTTGATCACTCTTGAATCAATACACATTCTCCAACCTCCATCCTTCTTCGGACTAAGTACTATTGGAATGGCACATGGGATCAAACTTTCTCAGACTAACCCCTTGTCTAATAACTCCTGGACCTGCTTCTTAACCTCCTCATTTTCTTGCAGCATCAACCTGTACGCGGCTTTGTTCGACAAACTAGATCCTGGTATGAGGTCTATATGATGACTCACACTCCTCATCGGTGGCAACGAACGAGGTAATTCGTACACTATGATGTCAGTGAATTCTCCCAGTAGTTCCTAAACTTCATCTGTTAAATCGTCCACTCTGGCGCTAGTCAGAACAATCTTCGGTTTCCTGACTACAAAGAATTGTGGATCTTTTTTCTTCTTCATCTCCGTAAGAAGATCCTTCCCACTCATGAGAAGTATTGTGTTATTTACTTCCGGCTTCACCTCTTTATCTTTTATCGAAAGCAACATATGGGTTTTCCCATTCTTCTCCAGGGTATATGTGCTCATTCTCCCATCATGAATCACATTTCTGTCATATTTCCATGGTCTACCCAACAATAAATGACATACATCCATCGGAATAACATCACATAAAATCTTATCATTATAGCCACCTATTTTGAATTCAACCAAGCATTGTTTAGTAACAGTTACGTGGTGTCCTTTCTGTAGCCACAAAACTCTGTATGGGCTTGGATGATCAGTCATCTCCAACAGCAGCTTCTCTACCATCTCTGTAGATATGAGATTATCCGTGCTACCACTGTCTATGATAACCTTGAACACCCTCTCCTTGGTCTTGCAAGCAGTCCTAAAGAGTCTGGTCCTTTGGACTGAACTTTTCACCTCCTTCTCGGGTGTCAAAAGGACTTTTCGCATCATAAGTTATCTTCCGCCTTCTGCATCTTCTGCCTCAACATCCCTCCTCTGCACCTCGGTGATGTAAGCTTCTCTGATGTCCTTCTTTTTCTCTGGACACTCGTAAGACTTGGGCCCATTTTTCCCACATGTAAAGCATGTGATTACTCCTCCTCTTCCTCTTCCTCTACCTCTGGTACGAGGAAAAGTGTTTGCGTCAGCATAATATCCCCTCTGCTCTGTATGATGCCCTCTCTGTTCAACATGTGGTCCTCACTGTGAGGTCCCACCTCTTTCAACTTTACCCTGAGGTTTCTTCCATTCCTCCTTGGGCTTCTGGAAGTTCTCCTGGGCAACTGCTTTGCCTTTGGGCTAGCTTCTGCCTCGGCCTCTCTGACCTTGCTTTCAGCTCAGATTCTCCTCATCTTTCAGAGCCATCTGATAAGCATCCTCCACCATTCGGATGGTTACCATACTCAATTCATCCTGAATGTCGTATCTCAGACCATTCAGATATCTAGAAACCTTCTCATCATCGCTCTCCCGATGACCTGCTCTGATGTTCAGTCGATAGAATTCCTCAGTGTATTCTTTCACTGTCATCAGCTTTTGTCTTAGGTTCTGCATCCTCCTGAACAGAGTAATTTGATAATCTCTCGGCATGAAATTTTCCTTCATCTTCGCAATCATTCGATCCCAACTCTTGATTTTCTGCTTTCCTTTGCAACGTCTATCAACTTGTAGCTCATCCCACCATAATGTTGCATGTCCTTTCAAGTGTGTGACAACATGCTTGACCTTCTTGTCCTCTTCGACATATTCATAGTCGAAGTATGTATCCAGAGCTCTAATCCAATCTAGAAGCTCCTCTGCATCCAAGTTTCCCTCGTAAACTGGAATGTCCATATTTTCTTTCGCACCCATTCTGGAAATAGATTTAATTAGACGTTCATTTGCTGCATCCTCGGCTACAACTTCCTCCTCTCGTTCAACTTCAAATTCATCCTCTGAATCGCTAAAATCCCCCGCACTAACTGTGCGTCTTTGCGCTATCTCCATGTCTTCGAGTCTTGCTCAGAGATGACACATCTGCCTCTCCATTTCTGGATTTTCTACCTTCTTGCCTCTTCTTCTCACCTCCCTATCCTCTGGATCAGGTGATTTCCTTTCTCTCCTTGGCGGCATGGTGAATTTCCTTCTTCTCTGCTACAGAAAGCAAAGAGATATTCCCGCTTTGATACCAAACCTGACGCAGTCGCACTCACAGGCACGCCCACTTACACAGGATCTTCTCCTCTCTTCGGGCCGAAGAACACCAAATTTCTTCTATTTCCCTATCGGGAAATCTGCACCCCACAGATTCTCTTCTACGCGATCCCCTTTTCTTTACTTATCAGAGGATTGGAACTCGCGGCTTCGCAAGTTCACTGACGATTACTGGGCCCTCGAATCCTCGAGACCCGATGCCTCAGTCAACGCTGACCTCTTCCCGTATCTATCGGGACTTCTCTTATCGCGGTTTCGCTACTCGTGATATCATGCACTTTGATTTTCCGACTCCCGATACCCGATGCAACGAAACTCCGATGCACGCGTGAGCTGTCTCTTCAACTCCTCGTCACTTCTATCGGGATTTTAGGATTTGTGGGATCGCGAATCCTGATGTCAATGGATTCGAGACTTTCCTTTTCCCGATCCCCGATATTGCGCCACCTGTCTTTCACTAGCAACTGTAGCCCCACACTAGTTACATCACCGTCAGGACATCGCGGATCGCGATTCCAAGTGGCAAGATTTCTCTATTCTCGAAACCCCTGATTCTCTGAACCCCGACTTCCTTGGGTCTCTTGACACGTGTCCTCAACAATGGAAAGTTTTGGACTCATCGAGATATCGTGGATCGCGATATCGCAATTCTTGTTGCGCAAATTTGGAGCTTCGACTCACGAATCCCTAAGACACGATATAATGTGTAGATCTGATGGTCCTTATGACTCGGGATCGACGACTCTTCCCCTCCTGAGATTTAACCCTTCAGATGTTCTCTCCGTAACCTCCTTGCACCTCCACAAGATCCAACGACCCTCTATACTTCGAGAAATATCCTCAGAGGATTTCGACCGTCCGTCCTTCCTTATGAAATCCCCGAAATGACGGAGTGTCTCTCTACGAGACTCGTTCACCTACTCGCAAGTTTGAGATGCTTCTGCAAGGTTTCAAGACACCAAATCCCTGTGCTTCCCTTGGTAATTAATCAAGGTTCTATACCTCCTGAGCTTCCTTGCGACTCTCAATCCTCAGAAAGAAACTTTGCACGCACTCCTTGCGGAAAATCTTCAACCACGTCTAAGTGTTGAAGTCTCTCGACTCTGCGCACTCCTGCAGCAGAAGTCTTTCAGTTCCTTACTCAGGTTCGCAACCCTGAGACTTTCTCTTGGCCTGCGCACTCCTTGCATGGATCCTATGCCCAACTGCACCCTCGAGGAAATGATAACAAAATCTATCTCTAATTGAACCCTTCTGTCAATGCACTCCTTGCGGACAATTCGACTGCACTCCTTGCAGGAATCCTCTGGCTCAATTAGAGAAACAATTGAAACTCATTCACTCTTCCTTTCAGGCTTCAATTCCACCATGAAATCACATACACAACATATAAAAGAAAATGTATGACAAGAATCAAACATTCATGAGCATAACATCAATACACAGAGAAATGACACAAACCATGAATTTGAATCAAAGCGTTCTTCTATTAATTCAAATGCCTGTACATGGTTGTTCTTCATACAATTATCTGCATGCTCTTCTCTTCCTGCTTCTGAATTGATAATGTTACAATCATACAATGAGGGTGTCTATATCCATTTTCCCTCTTGGACTCTAAAGCTATCAAATCTAAAATTAAATTCCTATCTACCATCATTAACTATTTTAAATGCCGACTATGTACTAAAGGACGAGAGCTTATCCGCTCAAGGTCCATTACAATACACAAGTGCACTTCATCTTAAATGGCTTCATTTAAGATCTGCTCAACAATTCCCAAGGCAATTTCAAAATTTGCGCTGGCTTATCCAGCTGTCTTCCGCTTCCGCGCTGGCTCGCTTGATGTGTTGGCGATGCTCCTGCATCAGGAATTCACCCATAGTGAATTGGCAAGATGGTATGACCTCCGCTACCTTTGTTTTGGTGCTGGTGGCTAACTGTACCAACCATGGCTTGGTGTGTTTATGTGGCTATAATTTACACTTATCAACAACCTTAGGGGCTATATAACTCAAATTTGAACTAGGGTCAATTAGAATAGAAACTAGATGGTTGGTGATCATACCTTCCATCTCCACCACCGAAGCTTGGTGGTCATCTTGTTTATTATCCACGGATGCATAAATTTGTGGCATTCTCCTGGCCACGTCATTGATGGTGGTAGCTTCTTGAATGTTGTAAATTCTCCAACTGTTCTGTTGTCGGTGTGGGCAGTCCCTCAGTAGATGTTCTTCTCCACAACCCCAACATTTCAAGGGTTCTTTCTTTGGGTTATCAATCTTTCTTGGGGTGGATCCAAAAGGTTTATTTCCACTCTGGGAGGGGAAATTTTGATAGTGTACACTTCAGGTTGGAAATCTCATCCTTGAGTCCTTTTTATAGTTTTTAAGTCTTGGGGATTTAAACCCCTTTTTTTGGAATCCTGAACTATTCTTCTGCTTCTAGCCTTCATGAGGTTCTGTCTGATGCCCAAGCTGTTCATAACAATATCTTGCCTTTTGGATAACGTCTTCTAGGGTCTTTGGCTCGTCAAACTCAATCCTGTTCTGACAGTCCTTAGGTAGTCCACTGATGAATCATTTCACCTTTTCCTTTTCTGCTTTTATATAGGGTACGTACCTCAACAACTCGAGGAATCTACTGACATATTCCTCTATGGTGCGTTTCCCCAACTTGAGTTCATAGAATTCTTTAGTCTTTTTGTCGAAATACTTTTCCGAAAGATACTTCTTCCTGAAGTATTTCTCAAACTCTTCCCTAGATAGGTCTTCTTCACGAATCCCTTTATGTTCTTAAGGTCTTCCCACCAAATGGAAGCCTTCCCATTCAGGTTGAAAGTGGCTACTCGGGCCTTCAAGTTTTCTGAGAAGTCATGGACTTTGAAATACTTCTTTAGTCCAAGCAGCTAGGCCTCTGCTTCCTTTCCCTTCTTTATTTCACCATCGAAAGAGGGTGGTTTGGCCTTCTTGAATTCTTCGAGACTATGATTTTTGGAATGATTTCTCTTCTTTCGTTTTCTTCGAGAGTAAAAACTAGTTGTGCTACTAGAAGATCCCTCCGAGTCACCAGTTTCCTTTCCAGAGGAATCATCTGATGCTTTTCCCTTATCTCTGGGGTGGACATTTCTCGAGGTGCTCTTCCTAGTGTGGCCACTTAAAAGACCATGTTTCCGTATCTCAGGTGGACTTCGACTTTTCTTTGTCTGTCGTTGGTCCGCGTGACTGGTGTCAGGTCCATGCTGCAATTGTCTTTGTATGTTGGATAAGATTTGCAACAATACTGCATTAATCTTCATTTTCTTTTCTTGCTCTTTTATCAACCTCTCATTGTCGGCCTTGCAGCTCTGTAGTTCAACCATTAGGCTTTCACAGTCTCAGCCAGATCTAGAGGGGTCTCCACCGCTCTCCTTTCGTCAGACTCTTCGTCTCTATTGTGGGAACCATCCCCCACTTCGTGGTGCGTCACCATTCTATGCATCTACAGTTTCCCGTGGTTGATCGTCTACTTGTTGTGCAAAAAAAACACTTCTTGTTAGTCAACATTATATTCATTCACAATCAGTGCATAATTCATATTTTTCAAATGCATACACACAATAGGAATTTTCATTCTTAACTTCGGCTTTTGATAAAGGGGGTTAGGATAGAGAGTTACTCCTTTTAAGAGTACTTCAAATGGAGTTTCTGCACAACTCGTCCATGATCCCAAGCAGGCCAAGTGTTGTAACCATGCTCTGATACCAATTTGTCACACACCCACTACAACAGCTAAGATTTTCTTTTTCTTTTTGTCTTTTCTTTGAGGGACAGAATCCCTGAATTTCTATGGAGCCTAGCGCAGACCATCCCTTCCCTTATCCTCCTCCATGTAATCATTGGATATGACCACATGCCTTACCAAAAAGGAGCTTCCGACTTTTGTGATTCAGGGAATCACTATGCAAGCATTCCCCTGTTCTCTGTCTTTCGAAATGCTGAAACCCAAAAGGGTCTAACAGATCCTTAGCTCCTTCCTTGGGTCACTTTTCATACGACCGGTCCTATGACCTGGTGTTATTCCTCTAAATTCTTTCGGGGTTTCGCGATTCAGGGAATTGTGATGCAAGCGTTCCTCCTTTCCCTTTTGAATCCCTGGAACTCGAAAGCCCGGTATCATCCAAATATATGGTCCAAATCATCGATTTGATCAACGACCTAGATTAAATCCCAATGTTCTACCTTTAGGGATTTCTGGCGGGGTCTTCACTCCTATTCCTCCGATGTCCAGAACCCCGATGGCTTTAGATCTTCGCCACGCGTCCCCTACAAATGGATGGTCCAGATTCTTTCGGGACTCCTCCTTCCTACCACAAGACCCTGTCTAGTGACCTAGGGCTCATCCACAGAGAGCATAGGGGTTTCAAGTACCGGGATTTCGTGACTTGTGAAAATGAGGGGTCTTTCCCTTTGTTTTCCCGGGTGCCGAAATGCCGAAACCTATTCATTCTAAACCGATTCAGGGTTTCGTATACCGGGATTTCACGAATGACGAAAGCGAGGGGTCTTACCCTTTGGTTTCCCGGGTACCAAAACGCCAAAACCTATTCACGCTAAACTGACTCGAGTTTTCGTATACCAGGATTTCACAACTAGAAAAAATGAGGGGTCTTACCCTTTGGTTTCCCGGGTGCCGAAACACCAAAACCTATGGTCTTGGTCTTTGAGCAAGTAAAAACTAGTACGGTACTGGCTCGATGGAAGTTAACGCAACCATTCCATGTCCCTTCCACCACCTCTCTTTAGCCATCGTGGTCTCTTTTAGCATATCCCCCTCCTAGCAGTCATTCAACACATATTCATAAAATAATTTACATTCATCGACCTTTTATACAAAGGTTTGTCAAATCAAACATTCACATCTTTGAGTTTACCATAGTTCTTGGCCAATATAGTTATTTTTACAGACTGGGGGAAATAGGGTGTTACAACTGTCATACCTCCCTAACATTATGTGGAGCATCTATAGTAGAGAAAGGGATCGAATCACCAAGCATGTCTAGGTGGCTATGGTGGAAAGTTACTTTCACCTAGCCCATGTATATAGTTTTAGTAGCTTAGGATCTGTACATAAATAAGCTCTTTTGAGCAGGTGTGTTTGTTTGTTTATTTTGTTTTCCTTTCAACTTTATATTCTTCAACAATGTTTTCAGCTTGAATCCACATCCCAACAGAAGGCACTGATGTTGTTAAGGTCCTAACCCGCACATAGGTAGATCAATGTATTCGGATGTAATAAAGGTCAATATTAATAAGGCTTTTCAATAAAATAGAATAAGGCGGATGTAAGAAGACCTAATAAAAGCTTCCACTTCTAGAAGGATCTTCCTCTAGATGCTTCTCTTAATAGACATATTTAGTATAAATAAGGGTTGAGGGTATGAAAACCCTAGCTTGGAGATTATTGTAACAGAGCGTTGCTCGATTGGAGGTTGCCCCCTCGAAGAGGCTTGTGAACATTGCTTTATGAATCAAAGTGCTATTTCTATTGCTATTCTTATATCATTTCTGTGTATTGTGAATATTATGTTGGATATTTTACTGTTATTCTGCCATTTCTAGCATTTTATTTATGTTCTGCATATTTTATATATTTGGTATCTTGCAAGTGGTATCAGAGCACTTTCCTTGGCAGAAATTGTGGGTATTTGTTTTTCCAGGGTAGAGACGTATTCCGACGTCTTTAAGCCACATAGCTCTGTTGTTACGTGCATAAACCTGCGGTTGAGGGATTCATACAAACAGGAAATACAAGTGGTTACTAAGCACACATTTGTTGGCCACCCTTGTAACCCCTGCTGGTACCCCTTCGAGTCGTAGCGCATCAGACAACACCTGTGTACGGATCGACCTAGATTTCCTGAAGCCCTCTTTAGATAAACCTATCGACTGCCGGACTGCTATAGTGTCACTGAGAACAACACTCAGGAAGATACTCTCTAGTACCTAGGTAGTCGAGTAGTACGGCTAAGGGTACAGTCTATCCTCCTTAGTTAGTGCCCTCAGATATTGGGCCGAGTACTACTGTCGGACCCTGTACGTATAACAGAGAGCTATAGCACAGGGAAAACCCTTGTCTGTAGAACCCTTGAATACCTAACCCTTGGGGAACATAAACATAAACATAAACAAATTAAACCGGCAAGATCTATTGCCGCGCATCTGTGTTAAGGTTGTTAATTAAATACACATTTCTTTCTGGTTAAGAATTTGGGGATTTTAGCACTACAACATTCTTCAGACCAAAGTCTAGAAATTGTTTTCACCATTATTTGAGACCTATTCCATTAGATTCATCTCTTTTCCCTTATCACATTCATCCATATCATTTTTTTGCAAAAAATTCTAACCCCGCCTGCTCCCTTTTCAGTTCACCCATCCTCATGGCCCATACCCGTAGCCAAGAACTAGAGTCTCGCTTCAACACCTTGCAATCTGGTTTCCTCGAGACCCAACAAGAAGTGAAACAACTCAATGCTACTATTGCTTCCCGTGATGCATCCATCAATACCACCATAAATGCATCCGTAAATGTAGTCGTGCAGTCCGCAATGGTGGAAGTCAAACATGAACTGACCACCCATCTTGAATCTGTCTTTGCATCACTCTGCACCAAACTCAAGATCCCTACCGATGACTCTTTTTCTGATGCACATAAAAAGACTGAAGGTGAAACTTCTTCCGATTCCTTTCAACCCCATCACTTTCAACGGGACATATTCCTTCCATGGGTGGATGTAACCAAATTTGATGGCTCGGACCCCACTGGTTGGGTCACCCAAATGGAACATTATTTCTCTCTCTACAACATTACAGATGACTTGGCCAAACTCTGGTATGGTGTTCTCCATCTAGATCAAGAATGTTGGCAATGGTGGCAATGGAGAAAAAACTCTCGTCAAGGGTATATTGCTTGGACCCAATTTATGACTGAGTTTTATGAACGCTTTGACACTGACACCAACCATCTAGGTGGTTTGACAAAATTGAAGCAATCAGGCACAGTAGAAGACTTCATAACTTCATTTGAGCGCCTGGATTTTTGAACAGAGGGCATGACTGATGCTTTCTTTCGAGAGTGGTTTATCAGTGGCCTAAAGGAGGAGATTCAGGTCCATGTCCTCATGGCTCGACCTACGACTTGGGTGGAGGCTACTAAAAAATCTAAAGAAGCACAACAAATTGTTTCCTCTCAAAACTGTAAGCCTTCCTTTATCCCTCGCCCTAAACCATTAAACCCCACTACTCCCTCCGCCCCATTAAAAATCCAAAAATTAATCAGGGCTGAAATGGTTGAACGCCAACTCAAAGGCCTCTGTTATAATTGTGATGAAAAATATTTCCCAGGCCATAAATGTAAGGAACAAAATATTTTTATGGCCATCTCTGAGGATATTCCGGAAGAGGACGTTGACACTCCCCTGGTGCCCGAGTCACCAGAAATCACTGACATAAACCCTCCCTTCGATCCTCCCGAAGTGGAACCGATCATTTCCCTCAATGATCTCACCGACTTCTCTTCCCCCCAAACCCTCAAGTTAATCGGTTACATCAAGCACCGAAAGGTCATCATTCTGGTTGATAGTGGCAACACCCACAATTTTATTCATCGCCGCATTGCCCAAGAAACCCATTGCTACATCCATGTTGTCAACAATTTCCAAATCATGATTGCCAATGGTGGTTCTATGAAATGTGGCAGGCGATGTGAAAATGTGCATCTCCAAATTGGTGACTACCACATAAAATCCCATATGTTTGCTATTGACATGGGCAGTTGCGACATTGTGTTGGGTGCAGACTGGCTAAGGAATTTGGGTCCCATTCTCATGGATTTTCAGAACTTAACCATGCAATTCGACCAAGGAGACCACCAATATAAATTCCAAGGCATCACTACTGGTTCACCTGAGGTCATCAGTTCTCATCGCATGGAAAAACTTCTCAAAAAAGGTCATTCTGGTGTCATTTCCCAACTCCATGACATACAAGCCACAGAGACACCACCAGTGCCCCAAGACCTCCAAACCATCCTTTCTAAACATAAAATGATATTTTCCACTCCCCAAGGACTCCCTCCTTCCCGCGGTGTCCATGATCATTCCATTCCCCTTGTCCCAGGAAGCCTTCCCCCTAATATACGTCCATATCGCCACCCCTTTGCACAAAACAATGAAATTGAAAAAATGGTTTGGGAACTCCTGATTGCTGGCGTCATCCATCCTAGTACGAGCCCTTACTCCTCTTCGGTTGTCATGGTACTGAATAAAGAAGGTTCTTCGAGAATGTTTCCTGACTTCTGTGCTCTCAACAAACTGACCATCAAAGACAAATTTCCCATTCCTGTCATTGATGACCTCCTGGATGAATTGAGCGACGCCCAATTCTTTACCAAACTTGACCTTTTCTTGGGCTATCACTAGATACGTATGAAAGAGGTCAACATTCCCAAGACTGCCTTTCGCACTCATGAGGGCCACTATGATTTTTTGGTCATGCCCTTTGGTTTGTGTAATGCCCCCTCCACCTTCCAGAGCCTCATGAACCATGTCTTCCGCCCTTTTCTCTGCCATTTTGTCTTAGTTTTCTTTGATGATATCCTCTTCTATAGAAAAACCTGGACATACCATCTTACTCATGTGGATCAAGTTCTCCGCCTACTCTCTCAGCACCAACTGTTCATGAAACAGTACAAATGTGCTTTTGGTGCCTCAGAAGTAGAATACTTGGGTCATCTGGTGGGAAAGGATGGCGTCAGGGTGGACCCAAAAAAGATTGAAGCTATGCAAGACTGGCCGTACCCAAAGACTCTCAAAATCTTGTGTGGAATTTTGGGCCTCACAGGGTATTATCGCAAGTTCGTTAAGAACTACGGAAATATTGCAGCACCTCTCACGACTCTCCTAAAAAAGAACTCTTTCACTTGGACTCCAGCAGCTGCTCAAGATTTTCAAACCTTGAAGACGACCATGTGCACCACTCTGGTTCTGGCCCTTCCTAACTTCACAAAGACCTTTGTGTTGGAATGTGACGCCTCAGGGAAAGGAATCAGTGTTGTCCTTATGCAAGAGGGTCGACCTTTGGCCTTCACTAGCAAGCAACTGTCTGAAAGGAATCTGGGCAAACCCATTTATGAAAAAGAAATGTTGGTGATTCTGCATGCCGTTGAGTTGTGGCATCCTTATCCCTTGGGGAAACGCTTCCAAATTAAGACCGACCATCAAAGCCTCAAGTACTTTCTAGAAAAATGCATTTCCTCCCAGGAACAACAAAAATGGGTGACTAAGCTCTTTGGATATGATTATGAGATCATTTACAAGAAGGGAAAAGACAATGTCATGGCATATGCACTGTCCCGGAAATATGAAGACGAAGGATCCATTTTTTCTCTTTCCTTCATTGTACCCGATTGGCTCCAAGCTATGTGCCAAGAATGGCTTCAAGATCCCAAAAGTTTGCATCTAATCCAACATGTGCAGAACAAGGCTCCGGCTCCCCTAGGGTACTCCTGGATCCAGGATGAGCTTTGATACAAAGGCTGCTTGTATTTAAGTCAACAATCCAAGCTCAAATCCATGGTGCTTTCTGAGCTTCATGCTACACCCACAATGGGGCACTCAGGGTTCACCAAAACATATGACCGAGTCAAATGTTCTTTTTTTTGGGATGGTATGAAACATGACATCCGTAAGTTTGTCGCTGAATGTGAGGTGTGTCAATGCAACAAGGGAGAAACAGTCAAATCTCCAGGCACCCTCCAACCGCTTTCGATTCCCCCTTCTATTTGGAAGGATATCTCTATGGACTTTATTACAGGCTTACCCAAATCGGGGAATAAATC
>ML784352.1:188785-234197 GCA_009831015.1 Picea engelmannii
GGGATTAAAGCACCCAGATCTGCTGCTGCGGTCCAATTCTGGACCCCCCTTGCCTTTCTTCCTTTAATGAGGAGTGGGGTCTGATATGGGTGGCTCCATGTGGGTCCCCCTCAATCACTTACCTCCTTCACCCCCGTGTGATAAGTGTCCCCCACTCTTCCTCCCCTATCACCCTGTCACATCTCCCACTTCCCTTCTACCCTTCACCACCGCACACCTTTCCTCCACTATCCCAGGTGTCATACCCCCATTCCCTTCATCCTTCTTATTTCCTGACACCTGTGCCCCGTGCTCCATGTCACTTCCACTTGTGTCCTATCCATATTCCCGTGGCACTCCTTGTCTGGTGTCATAGCCCTCGTTCTCTGCCACTTGGTGCTTCCACCTCAGCACCCCTCATCTCTCCTCCACATTGTTGGCACCATCACTTTCCCCACCAGATCCTTGTCCACATTCACAGGATAGATCCTCATCCACGTTCATTGATGGTGGTTGAACATCGTCTCCTTCCATAAATAGAAGGATATAAAGAGACAAAGCACAGAAGATGACTGTCAGTCCAACCTGACAAAGATTGTGTCTGACATCCAACTGCATGGGCAGTCTGCCCAATGTCTGCACACACAACCTGATAGAGAAGCTCATCAACGTAAATCCTTGAATGCATGATATGATCGACTTTAGACAGTCCGAGCCATTCTAAGTATATATAGGCATTTTTTTCATTTTTGTTAGGGTCAATGGTTGAGATTGGCTCTCGATTGTAAGGTTTTGATGAAGCATTGGTTTCCTGGTTATGTATTATCATTTGAGACTTCATGTTTAATGAAAGTCAGCATCTTGTCATCTCTCTATAAACTTTGTATTAAGACACTCAAAATTGGAGGATCCAGTTGAGGGTTGTGATGTTGTAGGATGATGTATGGTTGATCACTGCAATTTTTACACCAGTTTTAGTCAGTTTCCTGTGTTACCTTTCCCTCTCACACTGAATAGCTTGGAATTGGAGGATCCAGTCAAGTTGTTACAACAGTATTTCGATGCTCGGAATTGGAGGATCCAGTCGATATGTCATTATGTTGTTGTAGCTTTGTCAGTTCGACATATTTAAGTGTCTTGTTTTTCTTCCCCAAGCTGCTAGAAGGCCATATGCCCATAGCAGTCTCGTTCATATTCTCACCAAGTCTTCCATATGCTCATCTTAAATTTAACTTACTGACGGAAATTAGATTAGGACCTGACTTGTTTGTGCATGCCTGACCTAGTTTTCTGAGTTAAAATGATATTCTCCTCGGTCTGCATCCATTTGACCACCTTAATTCAATTATCGTGACATATAAAACTGATGGGTATCAGGCTTACTCCTACTGCAATCCAGAAGTGACTTTTGGTGCTAACATGAGGGACCTTTCTCTAAGTTTAAAGGGGATCTTCCTCCACCAAAGAAAGTGTATCTCCTTAGATCTAGAGACTTCAAGAGAGAAAATTATGCCTTTGATGGAGGCCTAGACCTAGATCCTATCTACCAAATCTGGTAGGACGTAAATCTAACATCTGGAAGGCACAACAAAAATACATTCTTGACATCTGCAAGGGGAAGCAGGCTATCTTATCAAGGGTTCTTGGAGTAGAGAAAACCCTTTCGGGCCTTCCTCGATAATCATTCTCTCTTTCAATGCTAGGGGTTTTGGGAGTGCTCAAAAAAATCTCTCTCTCAAAAGGTTAATTCAAATCCATTGTTCAGATATTTTAATGATTCAAGAAACCATGTGTGAGTGGTCCAAAGAAATTGCAATCTTGGAGCCATGGATCAAGAATTGGTCTTTCATTGCGGTGGATGCAATTAGTTTGTTTGGGGGGATAATAACTGGATGGGGGTTGACGTGTAGGGCCTCTTCCTCCTCCACTCTTCAATCAACTATCTCATTGTCTCTGGAGATTAAGGACATGGGTTTCACTCTTAATATACTCATTGTCTATTGGCCTTATTCAAAGCACATTCCATGCTCAGAAAGTTTGATGTCTTATAGGGTTTTCTTAGTCCCTAACCTTGTAATTGGTGGGGACCTCAATTTCACCCTCTCACAAAGAGAAGTGTGGGGGGATAATCTTTGACCTAACCCTAAGAGAGGGTTTTTCTCCTCTCTTCTTGAAAAACTTCATTTGGTGGACCTCAAGATGATAAAATTAACCCCCATCTCGGAGAAATATGTGAACTAATGCAACATCAGTGTCTACGAGGTTGGATAGGTTTATGGTCTCTGAATATTTAATGGGAAGGGGTCTTAAGCTAAAGTCAATTGTTTCTAAAGGTGGTCTCTCAGACCATCAACCCATTTTCTTGAAGATCGAGAGATGGGGGGACTACCCTAAAGCTCCCCTGGAATTTAATCCAATCTAGTTGGGAGAGCCTAATTTTCGGGCCCTTGTAGAGTTTTCCTATATTCATTTGTTGCTTGATGATTTGTCATCTCTCATGGCTCAATTCACAAAAAATTTCGCTCGGGTGAAAAATGCAATCAAATCATGGCTTTTAAATTATGCAAGGTGATCAAGAGCTTATCTGTTGGAGGTTGAGAAAAAGATAACTAGTTTCAATTAACCTTGTCTGATGGGCCCCTCTCGGTCAAACAACTTTCCACGCTACCATATTTAGAAGAGGATCAACATTCCATTCTCAGAAAGGAAGAAGCCTCGTGGAGGCTAAAAGGCAGAGTAATATGGATCAAGAAGGGTGACAATAATACTCACTTCTTCCACAATTATGAATACTATCAAAATAATAACACTATATGGAAAATACAAAGGCCAGATGGATCAATGGCCACCTCATTCAAAGACAAGGCTAAGGCAGGTCTGAGGCACTTCTAGGAGCTCTTTATAATAACGATGTATTGTTATTATAAAAAAACGTTGTAGGAATTTGGAATAAAAAAATGTTTTCCTTAGGTTTGATATAATTTGTTTTTGTTGTTGTATTTTAAATTTATACATTTATATGTTTAAGAGAATATTATTTAATTTCAATTACTATTTTATGATAGGTCTTGTCTAAACATTCGATTTTTTGAAAATTTTCACTAGAATTCGATGATCACCATTTTGTGTTGTGTAAATTGTATAAATGGATTCAACACCTTGAAAATTCCCCAAGGTACTCTAATTATACAGTCTCAATCACTCAAATATGAAATTCCAATCATTTTTGGCTAGATTTCAAGTATGGTGATGAAAATATTTTAGAATATGGCATGGTGATAAACATATTTTAGAATTATAGTAGATGTTGTTATTCAAACTTAGTTTACTTACTATGGTGGTCATGATAGTTGGGACAATTTTAGTGGATATTTTAATATGTATAAATTTGGATTCTTTGATTTTTGGAAATCAACTTGCTAAATATGAGGCAACATATTTGCTTCCAACTTTCTAAAGTTCAATGATTCAAGTTACCATTCAATTTATCAATTTCACACAAAAATGATTCAAGTTACCATTCAAGTTATCAATTTCACACAAAAATGATTCAAGTTATCAACTTCTAAATATAGTAGAGTTCTGCTAAATTAAAAAAAAAAAAAACATAACCAATTTGACACAACAAAAATGATTCAAGTTATCAACTTCTAAATACAATAGAGTTTTGGAAAAAAAACATTCCATTCAAATATGTTGGCACAGGGGCAGACCCAGGGTTCAACGCTACAACAACACACCAACAAAACCCTAACTACTGGCCCTTTCGGCAACACCTGCAAAGTAGATGAAGTCTCACCCGAGGTAGAGGCAGGGGTGGTTGTAGGACTCAGGTTTCTGCAACCTTAGCTGGGACACGGATATGTGACTGTAATACTTAATAGAGAACTTAGCGTTGTTAGTTCATCATTATTTACCCAATATCTACTTCACAGATAAAACAAAGCATCGCAACATTCACCCTGATCTAATGTATTTAAGAACTTAGCATAAATAAATGGATCAGATCTAGCATATTTAAGCACTAAGAATATTCACCTATATCATATCTAACATCCTGATTCATCATAAGCACAAAGCATACATAGATCTATCTATCTATCTCTATCAAACACTTAGCAAATAACACATAAATACATCAGAACATCACACAGATCAGAATAACACAATATTTACATGGTTCACCCCCACCCTGGGGCTACGTCCACCAACTCTTATTCTTTATTAGCTTCAATCAGTCGTCTACATGCACAGAGACACAAAAACCCTACTCCACATAGGACAGGAGATCTGTGCAACTCACTAGATACTCCTTCCTTGCATTACAACACAAATCCCTTCACAGTCTCTTACAATGACTTGCACTTAGCTCTGCAAGTCTCACACAGTATGCACGAAGCCTTACAATTCTTGATCACACAGATCCAACTCTTAACACTTAGCCAACTTGCACAACTACTTCTTACATTGCCTAGCCTTCTATTTATACATATAAAATAGGCATAAACATGGGTAAACCCATGGTCCGACATCCCATACCCATTACATATTCCCAAATCCCAAAAAGGACCCCAAAAGGGGCTGAGATCCCGTGTTGGCCCTTGACCAAGTTTTGGGAGATTCTTGGTCTTGTTGGCCTATTTTGGACTTCGACAGCCTGTCGAAGGAGGAACGCAAAATGAAGAAGAGATCATGGGATCTCGGCCCCTTTTTGGGTTTTTGGGATTATATAACAGGATTGGGATGTTGGCCCATGGGTTTACCCATGCTTAGGCCTATTTTGTAATATATAAATAGATGTCTAGGAAATGTAAGGAGAGGCATCTATGTGATGTTAGGCCGCTAGTCAGATGTGAATGTATGCTAAGTGAAAGTAGAGTCTGTAAGTGATTTGTGCTTGACTATAAGAGACTTGAAAAGCTAAGTGCAAGTGGTTGTAACAAACAGTGGAAGGATTTGTGCTGTAACACAAGGAAGAAGGATCTAGCGAGCTACACAGATCTTATGTCCTATGCGAAGAAGGGTTCAGAGGCTCTGTGCATGTAACCTATTGAGAAGCTAATAAAGAATAAGAGTTGGTGGACGTAGCCCCAGGGTGGTGGTGAACCATGTAAATACTGCGTTACTCTGCTTTGTGTGATGTTCTGATGCATTTATATGTTATTTGCTAAGTGATTTGAGATGATTAGATAAATATGCTTATGCTTAGTGCTAATGATATGTGAGAATGTTAGATCTGATCTATATGAATATGTTTAGTGCTTGATTTGCTAGATCTGATCTATTTACCTCTATGTTGACGAGAAAATTTTACATGCCGTCAACTAGAAGAATAGATCTGGTCCAGGGTTGTCTAAATAACCCAAGCCGTTTGGTGTAACCTATTCTGACGGGTTTAATGGCTCTGTTATCCAACTAGGGTCCTAAAGATAGAAAAATGAAATAAACTAACTAAAGAAAAGATTCTAACAATCGACACAATAATTACAAATATTTATTTAAGAATGTGAATATACAAATGATTATGAACAATATACAGTTTACAAGGTTTGCATGAAATCTTGCGAAAATGATTGTTTGATAAAGTTTATGAATCAAATATGAACAACACTTCTTTTTGGATTTTTTTTAAAGATATTAAATGAATAAATACTAAATGAATACGATTGAAACAGTGACACAAAAACAATCAAAGATAATTAATGTAATCATCGTTTCATTCATAAACAACTCAACTAAATAACACACATAATAACCTGTAGCGGATCAAGGAAACTAGTATTATCTTTCTGTGTTGTATGAGCTCCTGCTTGTACTGTTGTTAAGGGAAACCTATAACAAAACAATACTAGCACTTCCAGAATACATTCAAAGAAGTATTTGATATTGGAGTAAATTAATAACAACAAGAATACAACTAATTAAAAATCATGTGATCTTAAGATAATCAATATTTAAGAACGAAAGAAAACTCAATTTTGAGTATTGATATTATCCATCATTTAACATTAGAAATAAATTCCACATTAATCAAATGATCAATTGATCACACATAAAAAATGGAATAAGAAATTATGTACACCATATAACATTTAACAGTATGAAAACACCATATGATGACAAGCTAAAGCTAAAATCAACCATAATAACATTCTCATAATATAATAGTAATGAAAGAATGAAATGGAATAAGCATCACATAGGTCTAAAGCCAAAGATGAATTTCTTTCTCATATTCTTTCTCAAAATCACATGCCCATACTGTAGTCCTGGAAGATGTTTTTGGGATAATAGATTCTTAAAGATGGAAAAAATTAATTAATACATAAATGATAAAAATTAACCATGTATTGATAAAAAAGACTAAAGATAATTTAAATAAATGCATAATCAATTATTAAAATAATATTAAGATATTATAATGAAAATAAAACCATTTTACTCACAAGACAAAAGCCATTAAGCAACCTGGAATTCCATATTCTTCATTGAAAATACTCGTCCATTCTCCCAAAGATTCCAAACATCCGTTAATCCATTTGAAAAGAAGAAAAGTTAAAAAAATAAATAATATACAAAAGAGAAAGGATAAAAATCCTCCTCTCAAATTCCTGGATCCCTTGAATCTGATCTTTCCCATATATTTATACAATGAATGAACAGTCTAGGTGTCACTATTAATTTTCGCCACCTGAAATTTGTCTCGTAAAGAGACATCAATATCTCTGAAATCGTGCATTTTGTTGGGAAAATTTCTATGCAAAAGGTAAATGGGTCCATTTGGGTTCTGGGTTTTCAACCGTTTCTTCAAATTCCTCACGGTTTGGCTGCAATCAGTCCTGCAAAATCGTCTATCTAATCTTGACACCTTTCTAAATTTTATTTGTTGTTGCTCATAAAATTATTTGTAGCAATCCAATATTATTTTTGGATCAATCATCTTGAACGTATTTGGATAATAAAATCAAGTCATGATCAGATCCATATCAAATATTTAATAATAGAAACCTGTGAAACAAAAACAAACCTAAATTAATAACCTAAAAATTGTGAATAAAACAAAATCTAGAACAATAAAATAAAAAATGAATTTAAACTAACTATAAGTTCTAAACAAACATTGTTTATAATTTCCTTTCAAATATGATCTTAAAATTCTAGAAGCTTCAAGTTAATGGAGAAGGGAAAAATATTAATTTTGTTATTTTACAAAATCAAACAAATCATAGATAATTATTTATTATTATTATTATTTTTATTTTGAAATAAGATGCAAAATGAAAAAAACAATTTAATTAATTAATATCGCCAAATGATTTTATGAAAATGAGAAACCAACCAAAATATTATTTGATGAAGTATTGAATCCATTATTCAAAAAAAGTCAAACTTGCGAATGAGCGAAATAAAGAACACATAATCATAATTTAAACGAAAGTAAACATTTGATAAAAAATAATGTTTCTGTTTAAATTGAGATTTCTATGCTCATTTCTAAATTTTGACATATACTCTTGTAATGAATGTCTCATACTATAGTGAATGTCTTAAGTTTGTTTCAAAGCAAGCCAAGGTATGGAACTATTTGAAAAGGTTGATTTTGTAGCTCATTATAATTATCAAGATTCTAATGGGGGCCCTTAAAATTTTGTAAAACATTAGGGGGACTTGTTAGGGCCCAACAAATGGTGACTTACTGGATGAAACAATTATCTCTGATCTGTTAAGATTTCATCTCAGGAAGAAAATAATAATACTTTAAAAAATATTTAAGCTCCCTGAAATAAATTCACTCTGAGATAATATGGTATTAGGATAAACTCAATGTTATAACCAAACAATATAATTTTCTTTGCAGGGGATTATAAACTGAAATAATGTCTTAATCAAAGAGTCACTATGTTTATAAAATAACTTCAATACCATTGACAGAGCCACTACTGCCAGCAGGCGTCCATAGCCTCGACAGGGATGTCATTTAACCCACTAAAATGCTTTAATCCCATCCAATAGTTGTATCTACATGATGTATACTTCCATAAAAGCTAATTTAAAAACATATACCTGCTACCTCTCAACCCAACATTGCTTTGTTGCCAACAAGCCTGTTCAGTATTCCGACGAAGTTGTCTTGGTATCATGTGTGCATTTACCCGCTGCCAGCGAGCCTGTTCAGTACCCCGACGAGTTTACACACACTTCCCACACATAAGTTATTTCAACCCTCTTATGCCACTTTTAAATAGTAATACAATTATAGATCTATTGATGACAAAGAGAGCGGGATGATACTGGAGGTTAATTGTAATAAAGGTGAATAGTTGATCAATTTATTTATTTGCTTTCAAAATTGGAAGTTTTATCATCGTTTAGAGATTTTAGATTTCATTTAAGAAATCATCTAGAGAATGGGGAAACACTTAAAAGTGATTCCTTAAGAATATGGACGGCGTAAAAAGTTTAAAGATCATCATAATTCTCAAATATTTAAACTATATCTAAGTGTAATACTCTGGCAAAGACAATTTGAGGACAAAATGAAAGTGAGAATTGACTTAAAAATCAATTGTCTGAGCTATATCTTAATATCATGACCTCTTTGAACTTATTTCAGTTTGCTTTAAAAACACAAGTCTTAAAATAAATGCTTCCTTCGACAATATCTTTTTGATCAGAAATATATTGATTCAAAAAGATAGATAAGAAGGAAACTCATTCAAAGCAATCAAAGAAAACAAAAAATACACAACAAACCAAATCAAATTTTATTAATGGGATTCAAAATCAGAAGTACACAAAATCAAAACAACAAAAGAAAACTTTTCAAGAAATGATTTTGGCCAAAGATAAACTTGAGCTTTTGGATCCACTAGCATCTCATTGTAAAATAAAGGAAGAACTAAATCATATAAAATATCATGTGGGAGCAAGTTCTTTTCTTAATATAGTGATGCATGAGATGCTACATTGACCAAGCATTATTATTCAAAATAAAAGAGACTAAAAGAAAATAGAAAAATCCTTATTAATATGAGTGCAGTCCTACTCGTGGTACTTTGTGTCAAGGTTGAATTGATAGTTCAAATTTACTTATCTCTTTACTTTCCATTTAAAATTTTCATGATACTACATTTTTGAAAAGAAATATTCAATGAAAAACAGAGAGAAAAAGATTTAAAGTGGAATTCCCTGACAACATTCATATTATGGTTCTCTTGGTGTACCCACTTGTGTTCATAACTTCATTATTACACAAATAAATATTGATAAATAAAACTAAAGGAAACCTACTCCTAAACCTACTCTAAACTACTAAATAGATCAAAACACTAAGTAAAATTGTATTTCCAGTACAACCACAAGAGCATCTTCAATCCTGCAAGGCATAGAAAGTCGAAAATCAGAATAAAAGAACGTAGTATTTGCGGATACAAAAGAAATATGTCATGCTTACCTCCTATATATTATTTTAAAAACAAAACAAGCATGACCTTACCATTCTTTTGAAACTTCTTGATGTATGAATCCTCCAACCATTCTGTAATCTTGTCGTGATATGGGTCATAATGGTATGGAAGAGTGTAAGTAAGTTTTGAAAACTTGTCATTATTATAGGGACCTGACATAACCATCAACCAAGGCCGAAGTGCCCAATTCTCCTGACAATTCTCCAAGTGTTCATCAATTTCTTCACATGAAGGATCTAAGAGAATCATGTTATGCTTACTTCCTAGATATTTAGGTAAAAACAAAGAAAGAACAACTTTATCTTTATTATGAATATTTTTCATATATGAATCTTCAAGCCAATCTAAGATCCCGTCATAAAAATTAGGATGCAAACTATGAATTTGATGAAATGTATATATCAATGGGGAACACATCATAAGAGGATTCATGACATCAGTTAGATTATTGGTTTGAATGCTTCCTTTGATGATATTGATCATTTCAAAATGTGAAGCATAAACATTAAAATTCGAACTAATCAAAGAACGAATATGCAATGTAGAATATTCGATCTCCATAAGGATGAGTGCATTGTCTTTTTCAACAATAAATCATGTAAAATCATCTTGCAACATGTCATTTTTCCATGCGAGTGACGAAAGTGAAAGAGCATCAAATCCAACTTCATAAATATTATGTTTGGAATTAATTTCACCAAATTTTGGCATATCGAAAAGATTTGATTGTGATGGCAAAGAGTAAGATACTGTGGGTAAAGTATCAAGTCCACCAAAATCTAAGAAGAGATTGGGATATAAAGAGTAAAAGGAATCAGAAATGAGCACATGAAAATAATCTCTTGAGCTATGATATTTAACAATGGTATTCTCAAGACATTCCTCTTTACTTTCCTTAAAACTTTCACTCTATTTTGGTGATAAATTCTTTAACATAATATGATCATCTAAATTTGTCTCATGTATGATAGATAGTTCAAAACTTTCACGACAACCATCTGATCTTTCTTGTGGATAAGGTATGATTTGTAGACGAGGGTTTAAGGTTTCTTCTTCCAATGGCAGATCTACATCTCTAATCAGTTTCATAGGAATGTTAGAATGCTTAAGATCATTTTCATCACCTAAGTGTTATTCAATAATTGAATTTAAGTACTGATTAGAGCAAGAGTTAGAAGAATATGGACAGTCACCTTCACCCAACATCAAATCTTCTTCCATGATGGTCGAGGACTGATTATACAATGATTCAGAGGAAAAAACAATTTGATTGTTAGTAAGAACATTTTCAATAGATTCTACCTCCCTTGCTTGTTCAAAACTTTTGGATGGATTCCTTTCATCCTCTGAACAAAATTCTTCTCGCAATTGAGTGGTAGGATTTGCAACCGATTCATCATTCGCTATTGAATGTGACTGGATGAAAGGGATGCAAGCATCATAGAGGAGATTTAGTACAAATGACATGTCATCGAGATTAAATTTACAGAGAACATGATGGATTCTTGTTGAAAAGTATTCTGGAGATGAATTTCCATTGATTAGTAAAGTCTGAAATTCTTCACATAATTGATTGTAATTATATTTTTCAAAATCATCTAAAAATTCATCTACAAACTGAAACCAATCAATAATGTGCTATGTTGGAAAAGATTCAAACCAATGCTTAATCTGACCCCTGAAAGTGAAAGAAAATAATCTGCACAAAACCTGTAAGTCAGAAATATCATGCTTGATGCATTTACACCAAAACTTGTTAAAATGGTCTTTTGCAGATACATTCCCCCCACCATCAAAGGTGAGTTTGGACAAGAGAGAGACTGTCTTGTTGGGAATATCAGGTAATGAAAAGTGGAAAGCATGTTCCAACACAGTGATTTGGGGAGCCATGGGAAATTAATTAAATCTGAAACAAAGACTCCTATAAGGCCAACTTGTCAGTCTGAACTACTTTCTAGTGCATTTCAAGATTACACAAGAGAAAAATTTATAAATCTGGAATTAGGATAGGCTGAGGGATAAAACATTTAATCATTAAATTTACCCCGGCCCTCCTTCTAGCGTCATTTGTTGACGGGAAAATTTGACATGCCATTAACTGGAAGAATAGATCCGGTCTGGGGTTGTTTAAATAACCCAAGTCATTTGGTGTAACCTATTCTGATGGGTTTAATGGCTCCGTTAGCCAACTAGGGTCCTAAAGATAGAAAATGAAATAAACTAACTAAAGAAAAGATTCTAACAATCGACACAATAATTACAAATATTTATCTAAGAATGTGAATATACAAATGATTATGAACAGTTTATATACAGTTTACAAGGTTTGCATGAAATCTTGCGAAAATGATTGTTTGATAAAGTTTATGAATCAAATATGAACAACAGTTCTTTTTGGATTTTTTTTAAAGATATTAAACAAATAAATACTAACTGAATACGATTGAAACAATGACTCAAAAACAGTCAAAGCTAATTAATGTAATCATCGTTTTATTCATAAACAACTTAACTAAATAACACACAGAATAACCTGTAGCTGATCAAGGAAACTGGTATTATCTTTCTGTGTTGTACGAGCTCCTGCCTGTATTGTTGTTAAGGTAAACCTATAATAGAACAATGCTAGCACTTCCATAATACATTCAAAGAAGTATTTGATATTGGAGTAAATTAATAACAACAGGAAGACAACTAATTAAAAATCATGTGATCTTAAGATAATCAATATTTAAGAACGAAAGAAAACTCAATTTTGAGTATTGATATTATCCATCATTTAACATTAGAAATAAATTCCACAATAATCAAATAATCGATTGATCACACATAAAAAATGGAATAAGAAATTATGGACAACATATAACATTTAACAGTATGAAAAAACCATATGATGACAAGCTAAAGCTAAAATCAACCATAATAACATTCTCATAATACAACAGTAATGAAAGAACGAAATGGAATAAGCATCACAGGTCTAAAGCCAAAGATGAATTTCTTTTCCATATTCTTTCTCAAAATCACATGCCCATACTGTAGTCTTGGAAGAATATTTTGGGATAATAGACTCTTAAAGATGGAAAAAATTAATTAATACATAAATGATAAAAATTAACTATGTATTGATAAAAAAGACTAAAGCTAATTTAAATCAATGCATAATAAATTATTAAAAGAATATGAAGATATTATAATGAAAATAAAACCATTTTACTCACAGGATTTAAAAGCCATTAAACAACCTGGAATTCCATATTCTTCATTGAAAATACTCGTCCATTCTCCCAAAGATTTCAACCATCCGTTACTCCATTTGAAAAGAATAAAAGTTTAAAAAATAAATAATATACAAAAGAAAAAGGATAAAAATCCTTCTCTCAAATTCCTGGATCAATTGGCTCTGATCTTTCTCATATATTTATACAATGAATGAACAGTCTGGGCGTCACTATTAATTTTTGCCACTTGAAATTTGTCTCGTAAAGAGACATCAATATCTCTCAAATCGTGCATTTTGTTGGAAAAATTTCTAAGCTGAAGGTAAATGGGTCCATTTGGGTTCTGGGTTTTCAACTGTTTCTTCAAATTCCTCATGGTTTGGCTGCAATCAGTCCTGCAAAATCGTCTGTCTAATCTTGACGCCTTTCCAAATTTTATCTGTTGTTGCTCATAAAATTATTTGTAGCAATCCAATATTATTTTTGGATCAATCATATTGAACGTATTTGGATAATATAATCAAGCCATGATTAGATCCGTATCAAATATTTGATAATAGAAACTTGTGAAACAAAAAGAAACCTAAATTAATAACCTAAAAATTGTGAATAAAACAAAATCTAGAATAATAAAATAAAAAATGAATTTAAACTAACTATAAGTTCTAAACAAACATTGTTTATAATTTCCTTTCAAATACGATCTTCAAATTCTAGAAGCTTCAAGTTAATGGAGAAGAGAAAAATATTAATTTTGGTTTTTTACAAAATCAAACAAATCATAGATAATTCTTTTTTATTATTATTATTTTTATTTTGAAATGAGATGCAAAATGAAAAAAACAATTTAATTAATTAATATCACCAAATGATTTTATGAAAATGAGAAACCAACCAATATATTATTTGATGAAGTATTGAATCCATTATTAAAAAAAAGTCAAACTTGCTAATGAGCGAAATAAAGAACACATAATCATAATTTAAACGAAAGTAAACAGTTGATAAAAATTAATGTTTTTGTTTAAATTGAGATTTCTATGCTCGTTTCTAAATTTTGACATATACTCTTGTAATGAATGTCTCATAGTATAGTGAATGTGTTAAGTTTGTCTCAAATCAAGCCAAGGGATGGAACTATTTGAAAAGGTTGATTCTGTAGCTCATTATAATTATCAAGATTCTAATGGGGGCCCTTAAAATTTTGTAAAACATTAGGGGGACTTGTTGGGGCCCAACACTATGCTAAATGCTTAAATACATTAGATCAGTGTGGATGCTGCGAAGCTCTGTTTTATCAGCGAAGTAGATATTGATTGCACATTGAGGAACTAACGGTGCTAAGTGCTCTATTAAGTATCATAATCACATATATGTGTCCCAGCTAAGGTTGCAGACACCTGCGTCTCGCAACCACCCCTACCTCTACCTTGGGTGAGACTTCATCTTCTTTGCAAGTGTTGTTGAAAGGGTCGATAGTTAGGGTTTTTTTGGTGCGTTGTTGTAGCGTTGAACCCTGGGTCTTCCCCTGTGCCAACAAATGGTTCCGTTGCCGGGACCTGAAACAGTGATTGATGGGAACTAAGAAAGAGTAAGATTTATGCAAAGATTCATCCTGAAGTTGTGAAAGCTCTGTGCGTAGATCTGTTGCCCTAGTGCGAAGTATTTTACTTAACCTGTGAAGCTTTGTGCTAAGAGGAAGGTTAGATATAAAGAAAAGAGGTCAGATCTGAAGAAAAGAGGTAAGATCTATAAGCTCTGTGCTTTGATAAAGGTAAGAATAGTAGGAAAATTCTAGATCTGAAATCTTTATACTCTATAAAAGTAAGATAAGTGGAAATTTTTGTTTCTAAAGTATGGATCTAGGTATGTTTGATAGGTTATGTCCTAGCTTGGAAACTAGGGCACTAATAGATGAAAGAAGGCTTGATATGAGTAGATTTGACAACAATAGTGAAAGATATGTTATACCTATGCATAGAAAGAATGTTTGGACTAACAAGTGGATGCAGGATCCTAGAAATAATTTGTTGCAGGTTAGCTCCTATGATCTTAGTGCGTAGTATGGGAGAAGTTGGGGATCATTTAAAAGAAAGAGAAGATTAACCCTCTGTTACAGCTGCAGAAGACCATGACATGTTGCTAATGAATGACCTAGAAGAAGACCTAGCTGTCTTTTTTGCAAAGCTATGGACCATGAAGTGTTGGATTTCCCTAGAATGATTGCTAATCTTGAAGGAATGAATATGAACCAGGAAAACCCTAAGGCAGATCCAGAAATAGCAGAATCCCAGAAAGAATTAGAAAAAGTATTGTTACAAATGAAAGAAACCCTAAATGGCCACCGACATGTTAGATTATCAGAGATCTTCAAAGAAAAAGAATGCATCGAAGTAAGAATAGGAGACTTCGACATTGACTATGTTCTGGATGAAGAGACACCGGTGAATATCATGACAGAGAGAACTTGGGAAGCTATAGGGAGGCCTTCTATGATTTATTCATTAGGAGGAGTAGGATTATTCAGAGGAAAACTGGTAAACCTATGTGGAAAGCTCACTCAGATATCTATGAATGCCAATGGAACTTCGACATAAGAAGATTTTGAGATTATTAAATTTATTGAAGACAATGCCCCATTTACCATGTTACTAGGAAAACCTTGGATTGATAGAGATCAAGCCAGACGAAAGGAAGAAGAAAAAGTTTTGGAGCAGAAGACACAAGAGTTAAAATATTTCATGACTAGAAGGATCACACACTTGATTGAAGAATAGGAGAATAGATCGAAGCTATTGAACATTGGAGGCCTAGATGTCGAAGCTTCAAGAACATTGGAGGACTCACAAAAGACTGAAGTACCTACCCTAGATAAAGAAGAAGTACTACCCCTGAATCCTAGGAAATAATCTCAACAACGCACAGTGACTATGTCAAATGAAGATAAGAATCAGAATGGAAAAAGACATACCGAGACGAATCTCACTAGAAAGAAGGTGAGGAAGTTAAGTAAGAAAAGGGATAAGATTGAAAACTTACAGAAAGTTCCAGAGGGAACTTCGCAAAAGGGAAATTTGCAAAAGTGGAACTTCGTCGGGATATCAGAACAATGACACATGGCACTTCGCCATGGTGAAGCAATATAGCCATTGGGGATATTATAATCGTTCGAATGCTGCCCCGAATAGGTAGAAAGGAATTTAAGGCTCGACAATAGACTGTTGGACCGCGCCATAATGGACCGAACAAAGTTAATGAGGCTTCATACTCGTTGCAAGAGACCCATTGCCGAGTTACCTATTTATCCCGTCGCGCCACGCACCGAGAAGACTTTTTCTAACCAAGAGTTTGAGCCCGCAGACTAAGTGAATTGTATATAGTGATCATTGTGCTCTTGTTGTTTATTCTACTGCAGTGTCTAAGTTAATTTGACCCTGATCTAATTAATCCCGAGCAAATATGTCCAAGGAACTCAACGCAGTCGAAGAATCAGTGACAAAAGTACTCCTTGACCTGATGACTGAAAGAGTCATGTTGGAGAGAGTATTATCCACAGGTGTACAAGAATCATCCACGAGAGGATTGTCAGCCTCTTGGTCAACTACTTGAGCCGGACCATCCCAGCCATCATATGAGAAGCGAACTAAGCACAAGGATGATCTTGCGAATGCTAAGTTGATTCCGAGCATATTACCCGCCTATCTACCACCTCTAAGTAGCGCAATAAATCAACACAGTGTGCCCATACACTTTGAGTATGCCTTGATCACTGCGTACCTCCCGAAAGGGATACGCGTAGTTCACGCAGACCAATAAAATATTGCAGCGTTGAATTTTAGCGACTTCAATCTTGGCGACAGGAAGGTCTACAACATGCTCGCCCCACATAAGTACCTGACCAGAACAAAGGGAAAGAATTCGAAGATTGTCCCTCAATCATGGACTATGAACCTCGCGCAGTATACACTTCTCAATGTCATGAAGATTCCTTACTTCAGAAGACACCAAGAGGTGAATGCATGTGTCAAGGTACTATTGTCCTGTTACCATGGCGGATACTTGTGGTTAAACCACCATATCACAGTGGATCTGACGTTGATCAATCAGATCACAAGGCTAAGTATGCAAGGCCCTGACCCACAGGATTTCTATCCCGGAAAAATAATGGATCGTGCTTTAGCTCAAAGGATCAAGGACACCTACGATGATGTCGAGAAGAGAATGCGAGGCTACAAGGTAGCTTCTATCCAGAGCAATGCAGTGCACCTCGCCTATCAATTTATCACAGGAAAGTTAGTATGAAAGAACTGACCCTTCCAAGTCACCAGTTTTGTAGTCGACCTCGCAGGGAAGTGCGCGGAGGGCCTACAAATGAATTGGGTGCAGTACCTGGTGAACCAATTAGAACTTGACTGTAGAGAAGCCCAGGATCAAGGGTACGAATTTCATTTCAGTTGTCTATTGATCTTGATTGCTTTCATTGCCTGGGAGATGCCGGAAGGTGCGACCTTCCTGAACATCGAGCCCTTTGAACCTTTGGCCGCGAAGTTCATTACACTATGGTATTCCAGTGACATGAATAAGCAATGATAGTAAAATGTTGTTTTCCACACATACTACAACCAGTTGAAGGTAGCCATACAGTCTACGCCTCGAATAACTTTGAATACTTTACACAGGTTCTGACCTTTGATAAAGTTCAACGTTGATAGGCATTTCATTTATATCACAACGTGCACCGATGGATGTAAGCAACAACTACAGTCCTACTACCAGCTGGCAGAGGAGGACTTGGAAGAGATCACCAAGAAATGGTTGGTGGACCTCCTTATTCCAGCAAACCTTGAGGAGATATCTGACACAGAGAACCCAGAAAATGCGTCTGATACACCCAGACCTAGCAAGATAAAGAAGACTGAAGAGGTCCAGGATTTAGAAAGTACATTCGTGAAGACTTCTTCCATATCATCAGAGCAAGGGGGTTATGGTGAAGAGATAGATGGCACATAAGCTGAGCAAAATAAAGGTGAGGTAACACCGCCTAGAGATGAGGAGGACCCCTTGAAGAAAAGGAGGGTTTCCCCTCCGAAGCCTTCTTCCTAGAAGAAGTCAAAATAAACAATGACCAAGTTGCAGACTATCCTCACCCCAAATGACTTTGATTTCATCGTAGTAGACCTGAATGATGCTTCACTGGAGATAGCAGAAAAACAAGAGGCTAAGCAGGAGGAGATGTAAAATCGAATTGAGGTTGAACTTCAAGGGGTGCAGCAGGCACTACAGTCCAGCCACACAGTTTCCACTGCTCCTCTGCCACTAGGAACACCAAAACTAGGAGATGAGCCAACTCAAATCCACCGAATCGTTGATATAGTCGAAGCTCGCCTTCGACCAGCACAGGAATAAACAGTGCAAGCCACCCAAGATTTATCACAAGTACAGGGAGTCCTTCTAGAGAAACGCAGTACTGCAGAATGGGAAAATATTGCTCTCCAAGTGAAGTGGGATGAAGAAAAAGAACTGTTGCAGCAAAGCAAGGAACAATTGCTTGCAGAGAAACTCGAAGTAAAGGAAATGGTCAATAGAGCACTTCGCTTTGTGACAGTCGTAGAAGTAAAGACCGAAGAGCGAGTTCCACAACAGGTGGCGCAACTTGAAGAAGTGATCCAGTAGCTACAACAACACATCACATATTTGGAACTACGCACTGTGCCCGAAACCCTACAAGACGTAAGGGAACTAAGAGAAACAACTGCCTATAGCGCAATTGATAGACTAAAATATCTTTCCCTGGAATGCAAATAGTTGAGTAACCGCAACACCCAAACATATGAGAACCTCACCGAGAATCTAGAATTACAGGTGTTATCACTAGGAGTCACTTTCTGATTGTAAGGAAAGTAAGCTCAGTACCCATCAGATGATATGTGAAAGTATGAGTGTTTTCTGAAAGGTCGAATGGAAAAAACTCGGAATGATAATATCCTCACTCAGAAACAGGGCTAACATGTAACAAAAAATAAGGTCTTGGCTAATTTCAACCAGTATTTTGGGAGTAAATATGGATAGAAGGAAGATTTGAATGAGAAGAATGTAAGAGCTACTGCAAACATTAGGTCCACAAAAGCCCAAAGGAAGAAATTTTCTAAAAACAAGATCTTCTTGAAATTAGAAACTAAGGAGCTAAATAAACACCATGACAATAAAATGATCAAACATCCATCGCATCATTACCATAATCATCCATATGAAGCATTTGAATATGAACATTTAGCATTAGAAGCAAATAGTCTGAAATAAGAGCTGATTTCTATTAGTAAAAAAGTCTTAAGTCTAGTACATACTAGATCACAGTCACTTTATCAAAATATTACAGTTTCTTGGGAGCCTTGCTCTACCATTCGAACCCATTAAAGAAATTCACCTATCTATTTATAACAAGAAAGGGAGGCAACAATTGGAGGTATGAGCTGGCTTCTTTTCCTTAAAAATCTCAGAACATTTATTTATTCTAACAACTAAGATAATAGCCTATGCTATAAAACAGGGAAGTGTTGGTGACTAAACTCAATCATTCTTCTAACTGCTTTGATCCTCTTTTGTTTCTCAACTCCTGTTTTGCCATGTGTCCCTTTGGAGCTTGTAGTTGTCCTCTGCATGCCAATTACTACTTCTGTCATTTAATCCATTATTAACTTATCCAAAACTGTTGGCTTAGTCCTGGCTACTCCCTTGGGTAGCAATTCTGTGTAGCACCCCCTAGAATGGAACAAGGAGAGAAGGTAGTGCATGTGGGTAGCGCCCCTGTGCTGCATGTCTGCGGCTACATTTGTCCTCTATTGCAAAATTGAGTAGCGCATGTGTGTAAACCTTCTCTTTGTAAGATATTATGCAACGTTTGTGTAACAATTCTACATTCTGTAAAATATTATGCAACGTCTTTACGCAGCGCCACCTATGCTGCGTCTGCATAAGGGTTTGGTTAGCTAGGCCAAAATGCAGCGTCTTTGACTCCTGAACATGTGTAGAATTGTTTGTGTCCTTCCATGATGACAAATCAATTTACTTAGGTGCTTTTACCATTGAGTGAAACTAGTATTTGGAAAAAATTCCAAAATTCATATAGCTAAACACATAGAAGCCTGTATAGGTGGAAAAACTTAATATGTTCATATCAGTTAACCTTCCCAAGAAGGAAAAACTTCCAAAAATGGTGTTTACCACTACCAGCTAATTTGTCATTTTAACACTTAGCCTCACACTCTTCCTGGTGGAAAGAGTGTCTTCAACTAACTTAGTAGACTTCTTCTTCTTAGCACTGGTAGGCTTCTTCAGTATAGTTGTTCTCTCCTTAGATGGCAGCCTCAACCAACACCTGTAAATTATTTTGGGTTAATTCATCTTGGAAATGCTTCAGTTCTGCTTTTAGCTTCCTGTTCGGAGCCTGGAAACCCCTATTTTGTCTGTAAATATTCTTCAGCTATTTACAAAGAGGAAGAGTTTTTCTCGCTGCGAACCTTGCCAAGTCTAGGGTATGGTTGTAGCCAATCATGAGCTCATTCATCTGAGCCAAGTGGACCATGTCTTCTGCTTTGAGACGAGCTATTTCTCTCCTTTCATCCCTAAGCTGCTTAATAATTCTTTTGTAGGTATGGCTGCCAAGGGGATTGGGGACATGTGCAGTTTCAACAGGCTTCTTCTCGTCCTTTTCTTCCATATATACATGAGTTTCCTTGCATGTTTCATCAGTCTTCTCAAAACCTTTTCCTTTATGTTTCTTCTCTTGCACAACAACCTTTTCTTTATTTTTCATAGTTTTTTTACAATCCTTCACAGGTATTTCATTTTCCCTCTCCAAAGGTATTTTGGTACCTTTACCCTTGATTTGTTGTACAGGGGTTTCTTGTAAAGGTTGTCCTTTGAAATCCCCCTTAGGAATTCATGACCTGGTGAGAGGTCTTTTACCTTTGATTTCAGCTACTGGAGAAGGAGAGGGAAAGAGAAGCTTCTTCCCTTTTTTTGATGTCACCTTGGTAGAAGATGGAACTTCTTCTAACCCTGGTGGAGGTGGTGGTGAGAAATCTCTGTGTGGGGAAGGACATACCTCCTCCTTAGCTTCTCTGACCTGCTTATTGATCTCTAAAACATGGGCTCTGCCCTTTCTCTTCTTGTTGACCCATGTTTTAGTACTGGTAGGTGATGAAGAGCCTGTAATTTGTGATTGGGGGGTAGGTGTTGGGTCCAACTTAAAGTGAGAAGAGACCAAAAAATTATCCTATGAGATCTCTTTCTTTCCCAACTCTTCAGAGACAAGCATCCTGATAAGTCTAGAGTGGAAAAGGTTGGAGTCCACATCCTTGCATTTGTCTTGCACCCTATCTTCCATTTTACCTATACTTCTCAGCAGGTAATATGGAATATTCATCTGAACCTTACTGTTAGTCTCCAGTTTTGACTATATTTTTTCCTATATCGTGTCAAATATACCTCCATTCTCATATCTAGTATCATCTCCTTTTGGCCTTACCATGACACATTTGACATCCTTTTACAACTAAATGGGGCTATTCAAGGTATTCTAACGATTCAAGTTATTTTTAATGTATTTTGATATTTTAAAATAATGTTGATACTAATGTGACATGAGTTAGGTACCATTCCTTTGAAACAGAACTTATCAGTACCAGGTACCAGCTCACACTTAGTGGAGATACCAAAGAAGTTGTCGAAGACTTGCACGACATGGCCAGAATGGATTGACAGTTCGACTCATATGATTGATTGAGTCATAACTCAATATGCTGACTCAGGGCGAGATTGTAGAACCGTTTGATTAGAATGATTTATGATCCACACTTCTTGACAATACGTGTCATGAAGTTGCAAAGTTCGTTTTAACTGACTACGAGTCATTTTCGGATCTGAGATCCATTTAGATTAATGCACCTATGTTTAAAACTATTTTGGAGAGGATCTATATAAACTGAGGATTGCTCTCAAGAAACGTTGGTTACAATATGCTATGTGATACGATTTCTGATAATACAAATTTGCTATGCATTATGTTATTTGTTGTTAAATGATTTGAGTCGTTTTATGAATTATGGAGTGTGAAGTATGAACATTTTTTGCATGGAATGATCTGAATAGCTCTGGTTTCATTTTAGGCGATTTCACCTCTTGGTTGGGCCCGCCAACAGGTTCAATTCGTTGTCTCTTTTCCATAGCAGAGTTGGTTTATTTCAGTATTTTAGAATCTGCATGTAAGTTAGTTTATTTGAGTTTGGGAATTACTTTGTTAGATTCTTGCTAGATTGATGAATGTTGAATGCGTTATTTATCCCTGTAGAACTTGAAGAATGCACTAGATTTTCTCTGTTTCTAGTTTTCAATTTGAACATGATTTAAAGGGAATGTGAGTTTAGATTTACTCTGTCTTGTTAGGATAGTTAGCTTACTCTGTTCTGTTAGGATAGTCAGCTTATAGTCTGTTTCTAGTTTTAAATTTGATCATGATTCAAAAGGAGTGTGAGTTTAGATTTACTCTGTTCGGTTAGGGTAGTTAGTTTATAGTCGTATTAAAGGAAGCTTCCAATACCAGTAGGGTAAATAGGACATTTATTTGTTCTACCTATGGATAGATTCAGAACTATTTTTTTATGTTTAGATTAAAAGGTTTTCAAAAATGATCTTTCTTTTATGGATTAGATAGATATGATGATGATTAGATGTTTTAACTAATGGTAGATAGTCTTGGGAGATTACATTAGATCATAAATAGAAGTACCTGTACTTAAGCACATAATTGTTTTCCTTTGATGAATTAAACAAGAGATGATTAGTTTCAAGATAATCATTAGGGTTCAGTTTTTAAGAGTGAGTTTGTGTTTTCTTCTTAGAACAACCTTTAGATAGGAATTAGAATCTTACCAGCACATACAGTGTAGCAACTCTAAGTTCACTTACCCTGGTTTGACAATTCAGTGTTTTCAGGTAATTGAAAATCTTTAATATAGCAGCCTGACATTTTTGGCGCCATTGCCGGGGAGTTGTTTAGAAGGTAAGTTAGATAATTGTTTTGGTTATTTTCTTAAAATGTATTTGGTTTGGTGTGGTATGTTAGCAGGTTGATGAAAGAGGAGCTATGAAACGAAGGGTGAGAACCGACATATCAGTTATCATAGGTTCCTCTGAAACTCAATCTTAGTTTTTCTTTCATCTAGTATGTTTTCATGAGAAATAGAGATCATAGAGGTAGATTTAGGGGAAATACAAAACAACAAAAAGAAGAAACCTCCACCCAAAAAGCAATAGAAACTGAGACTGGAACTCTGGTTGAGGAAACCATAGAGAAAAACATAGAACCAGGAAACACCACATACCAACAAATTCAAATTCCTAGTGATCCAAACTTGGTTGACACAGTTAATCCAGAAGAAGTGCAAGCTATTCTCAGGAACCCTGACACTATAGTTTCAAAAATAACAACTGCAACTGTTGAATCAAAGGTAATAGGATCCTCAAAAGAACCAATAGGAGATAGCAATTCTGTCAAAAAGAATCCAGAGAGGTGGGATTTCACACCCTCACCAAAGAAAGATCAGATTGCATATACAATTTTTGGTAATCCTTTTAACATGGCAGAAAGAGGGAGAGAATTGGATAGAAGAGAATGAGGAGAAATTCATGTTAAAAATGAAGAAGAAGAACAAGTAGAGACTGAGCTAAGACCAGAAACCACCTTTGGGTTTCCTATTTTGGATTTGGTCCAGAATGTCAATATGAAAAATATCCCACCTTAGGCACTACCAACCTTTTATGGGAAAAGTAGTGAAGACCCATATGTCTTTCTTTTTGAGTTTGACATCCTGTGCATGAGTTATAACTATATCCAAGATGCACATAAACTGAAGTTGTTTCCTGCTACCTTAAAATATTCTGCATTACGTTGGTTCATGAGTTTAGGAGAGTACAACATTAGATCTTGAGAAGATATGAAGGCAAAATTTTTAAAGAAGTACCAGGACTATTGTAGACTCAAGGATTCTCGAAATGATATTTTTAAAATGCAACAACAAGATGAAGAGAGCCTTGAGGATTTCTTAGAAATATTTACATATACCATTCAAAAATCTAAATATAATGACCTCCAAGATGAAGCAATCAAGACTCTTTTCTTAAAAGGGGTTTTAGATGAATATATTAACACTCTCAATTTAATGGCTTCAGGAGACATTTATCAAAAAGACTTTGAAGAAATCAGTAAATTATGTAGAACTTACTCAAGAAGTAGGGGGGAAACTGCAAAAAGTGTGAGAGAACCTATCAACAAAAACACCAAAGTACCCACATCTGGTGGAGTTACTAGAATTGAATTGGGAAACCTTTTGGAAAATTTTAAAACAGACATTTTAGGAACAATTGGCTCTCAATTAGACACTCTGAAGATTAAGAGAAAGTAGGAAGAGGAAAACCCTGTATTAATCATATTCTGCCCAAAATGCAGAAAAAGGCATCCTTTACGAGAATGTCCTTTGGACAATGTTTCTGTATGTGCAATATGTACTAAAAATCATAAAATAGAAGATTGCACATCCTTACCAGGATTGCAAGCCATATTCAAGGGAGGGGAAGCTCCAGGGACTCCATCTGCACCTAAGAGGCCTTGGAAACCTAGGAACTCAAATATGTATCAAGAACCATCCCCACAACCTTCCAGCTACTATCCACTCTTCTCTCAACAACAACAACATCCATGGAATTGGCCAAATTGGCCCCCGCAAAATGTCCCTTCTCAACCTTGGTACCGGGGATGGAGAGACTCGAATTTTGGAAATAACCAATAGTAGCATGCAGTACCAATTCCCCAGAATCCATGTACTCAGTATCCTCCAAACATACATCGGTTATTACCTGGTTTTACTCCACCTCCTTTACCACCCATTCAACAAACTTCTCAGCAGCCTCAGAATCCACCTCGCCCCACCATTTTGCCTGCTCAACCCATTCCAAATCCTAACCACAAACCACCTCTGCCACTCCATAATGTTGATTTTCAAAATTACCCAGCTTACACCATAAACCCCATTTCCATAGAAGAAATACAACTGAGATCTGGAAAAACTTTAAATAAAACTCAGCCTGTAACAAGAACAACACCAAAGGTACTTATCCAAGAACATGAGGAAGAACCTATAGATGATTTATCAAATGGGACATCTTTGAAAGATGTCATCATTCCAAATCATAAAGTATCTGAATCACAACGTAACATACAAACTCAGATTCCCCAAACACCTCCTTTTCCTGAAAGGTTGCTCATTGAAAAACCAATTGTTCAATCTGAGTTTGACATCATGAATGAACTAAGAAATGTATGTGTTAAGATTCCATTGTTACAAGCGATCAGAGATATTCCCATCTACGCCAAAACCATCAAAGAACTTTTCATTAAGAAACCAGGTCGGAAACAGAAAGATCCACCCACGATACACCTAGTTGGCCAGTCATCAAATTGTATTTCCGAAACGCCTAAAATTGTGAAGTATGCCAACCCAGGGAACCCAATAGTTTCAGTGACTATCAACAATGTTTCTATTGGTAATACTTTAGTCGATCTAGGTGCAGCCATTAATATTATGACTATCAATACAGTGGAACTGTTACAACTAAGTCAATTCCTTCGCCCTACTCCTACAGTTCTTGAACTTGCTGACAGGACAACTATAAAACCTGTTGGAGTCCTTGATGAAATCCTTGTTACATTATCTTCGTGGGAATATCCTATTGACTTCATGATTATTCATTCAAAGGACCCCACGAAAGGCCATCCAATCATTCTAGGGAGACCTTGGTTGGCCACGACCAATGCTTTCATAGGATGTCGTGGTGGGGATATGTTCATCTCAAATGGAATTTCTTCACATAAACTTACTCTTTTTCCATCTTCTCAACCGGTTACAGAAGAATTAAGGTGGCTAAAATGTCCCTATCATGAGAATGATGATGAAGAATCTTTATTCTCTGTTGATGAGTTTCACGCACTACAAGAACCTACAAAGGATGATATTTTAAGTCAATTTCTTTATGTGATAGAAAATGTTGAGTTCCCACAAACATATTTTCAATACGATCAAATGTTCAGAGAGGAATTTCAAGAATGAAGTGAGTTATTTTCCTCATTTTCACCATCTATGGTTTTCACCATTGATGAGCATCCGGGGTCATATACTATTCTAGTAGAACTTAGCCCAGGTAAATGTCTATACATCAACTCTGAATTAAGTCTCAGCCAACAGGAATAGTTAACAAACCTTTTGAAAGAACAGTCAGGGGCATTTGCATGGGAATACACTGATATGAGAGGAGTGCATCCTGACACCTGCATTCACCACATCTATATCCAACCAGGGATAAACCCAGTAAGACAACCACAAAGGCGTATGAATCCAATCCTAAAAGATTTTGTGAAAGAAGAATTACAAAAATTATTAAACGTTGGATTCATTTATCCAATTTCTGACAGCAAGTGGGTTTCACCTCTTGTTGTGGTACCTAAGAAAATGACAGGGAAATGGAGAATGTGTGTTGACTTTAGGGAGTTGACCAAGGAAACCCTGAAGGATTACTTTCCCTTTCCCTTTATAGATCAGGTTTTGGATACCTTGGCTGGAAAAAGATACTTTTCCTTTCTCGATGGATATAGTGGATGCAATCAGATTCAAATTGCTCCTGAAGACCAGGACAAAACAACATTTACGTGTCTTTGGGGCACTTATGCTTATAAAGTGATACCTTTTGGACTATGCAATGCCCCTACTACATTTCAGAGAGCAGTCCTTGGGATCTTTGCTGACTTAATTCATGATTGTGTGGAAGTATACATGGACGATTTTACTGTTTATGGTAACACTTTCGAATAAGCCTTAAGTAATCTTGAGAAAGTCTTGATTCACTGTCAGGAATCAAATTTATCCCTTAGTCACGAAAAATGTAAAATGCTATTAATTGAGGGAATAGTGTTGGGTCATCATTTGTCTACAAAAGGAATTAAAGTTGATCCAGCCAAAATTGAAGTGATAGTTAAACTTTCCTCTCCAAAAACCCAAAAAGATGTGAGAATTTTTTTGGGACATGCTAGATATTATTGTCGATTTATTGAAAACTTTACAAAGATAGCCAACCCCATGTTTAAACTGTTAGCAAAAGATGCATAATTTTGTTGGGATAACAATTGTTAGAATGCTTTTGAGAATTTGAAAGAAAAATTGTCCATGGCACCTATTCTAAGAGGACCAAATTGGTCTCTTCCTTTCCATATTTCAACTGATGCCTCAGACACTGCTTTAGGAGGAGTGCTTGGACAAAAAGAAAACCAACAAAACTATGTAATTTACTTCACTAGCAAAAACCTTACTCCTCCTGAATTGAACTACACTATAACAAAGAAGGAATTTTTAGCAGTAGTTCATGCCATTAACAAATTTCATCATTACATCACTAGATATGAGGTTTTTGTACATATGGACCATTCTGCTATCAGATTTTTGATGAACAAACCAGTTACTACTAGAAGAATCACACGATGGCTTTTGCTGCTTCAAGAATTTAACATCACTATAGTCGATCGGCCAGGGAAAGAGAATGTAGTTGCGGATTTTCTTTCTCGTATTCCTCAAGATAGTACTGACATCCCAGTGAATGATAATTTCCCTGATGAACATCTATTTGCAGTAGCTGTTAAGACCCCTTGGTTTGCAGATACAACAAATTACTTAGCTACAGGAAGATTGCCAACTCATTTGTCACCACCACAAAAGAAAAAAATTATTCAGCAAAGTGCTTACTACTCTTGGGTAGGAAGTGATATTTTCTATACAAATCCTGATATGATCATTAGGAGATGTGTCCAGGAAGATGATATTCCTGATATCCTTCAGGCCTGTCATGATGGGCCATGTGGAGGACATTTCTCTGATAAAAGAACGACATATAAAGTCTTACAATTAGGATACTATTGGTCGACATTGTTTAAGGATGCAACAAAATATGTGAGAAGCTGCGATAGTTGTCAAAGGATGGGAAGACCTACCGTAGCAGATGAGATGCCCTTACGACCGCAGGTTGTGATTGAACCATTTGATAAATGGGCACTTGATAAATGGGCACTTGATTTTGTAGGACCGATTTCCCCAATGTCGAGGAAGAAGAAGTACATCTTGGTTTGCACATATTTTGTGACCAAGTGGGTAGAGGAAAAATCCTTATATCAAGCAACTGAGAAATAGGTGATTGAATTTATATATGAAGATATCTTTACCCGCTTCGGTGTTCCACGAGAGATTGTTACTGATCAAGGTGCCCAATTTACTTCTAGGTTGATGAAAGAACTCACAGATAAATATGGGATAAAACACTATAAGTCTTCCCCATACCATCCATAAGCCAATGGGCAAGTGGAATCCATGAATAAAGTTCTAGAAGCTATTCTGACCAAGACAATACATTTACATCACAAAGATTGGGTGGATAAACTTCCAGAGGATTTATGGGCATACCGGATTACATGGAGAAATACCACTGATCATACCCCTTATGAATTGGTATTTGGCAAGCAAATTCTCCTTCCCATATAATTTCAGATTCATACCTTCCACCTAGCAGCAGAGTTGGGGTTGAATTTGGATGAAGCACAGAAGCAGAGAGTCATGCAACTAAATGAATTGGGAGAAATTAGGCAAGATGCTCTTCAAAGAACTATCCTTGTACAAAATCAACGTAGCAAATGGCATGATAAATACATTAAGAAAAAGCATGTTCAACCAGGGGATTGGGAATTGCTTTTCGATTCCAAATACAAAACTTTCAAAGGAAAACTTACGACAAGGTGGTTGGGACCTTATGAAGTAGAAACTGTTTTTGATAATGGATCTGTCAGAATCAAGACCATATATGACTCTCAGAATTCCTTTGTAGTAAATGGACATCGATTAAAAGTGTATAACAAACCCTTGTCAAGAGATGATTTTCTATAGGAAATTGCCAAACAAACAAAAATAAAGATAGTAGGAGAAGAGTCTTCTCCTCCCGCTAATCCTTGATCATTTATGTTGTTTTAAGATTTTGTAAATAATAAAATTTTACCAAAAAAAAATAAAAAATCAAATAATAAAAAATATATATGAAAAAAAAACATTTCTTTTTGGATATGTTGATATATTGTTTTCAGTTTTACAGGTTTTTCAAAGCAAGTACAGAATTGAACTTCATCACTCTCTCGCAACAGGTAATAAGGTAAGACCATTTTATTTCATGAAATTTTCTTATCAATATACACTGACTTGTTTTGAAATGAATAAATTTGAGCTTGTTTTCTCCCTTTGATTGCTCATTAAAGTATGAAAGGGGAATTTATCAGGGATAGGATTATTCTTTACCAGGCCTGATGAATTATGATGGGAAAGAAACCCCCCTAGAGTTTTCTTTTAGCATTTTCTCAGACTCTCAAAATATGAGAAAGCAATGAGCATATACTAACTTGGGCTCATAAAATCCACAAGTAAGTGATTACTGTTCCAAAAATTATGTCTGCAAGATTTCTATCTGCACTCGCGTTGGATGATGTGGAATACATTAAGGTCCACCTTCCAACAAGTCTCACTCTATCAACACCAACACCTTATCTGGAGTAGAGATTAGAGACTATTTAGTACCCTGGACTCTGCATGCCTCAATGGCATATTTTCTTGCTAACAACCATGGGAATACATCAATGTCTCTTGGTTGATAGATCCTACAAGTGACTCGACACTAAGACCTTTATTCGTACCTGTTAGGATGTACTATAGGTACCTTGAGGCCCATTGACATCACTGGTGGGTCATCTCGCATTGGTTAACGACATTCATTAATGGCTGGTAATCTAATGATTTCTTTTTGTGTTCGACTCCAGAACATTTATTCACACAAATAAGAATTGTACCATGGGTTAAAGCTTTGAAGCTGTTGAAGACATGATTTTAATTTATCCCTTTCAGGAAGGAACAAAAGTCAGGTTCAGGGATAACCATCAGATAATTTTCTTTCATAAACATGAAGTCTTTTTCTCAGCAAGGTATTATTGGTTCAAGTTTCTCTGCAGATTTCGGGTTATTTCATCAGTACCAGTCAGTGCTAGAAAAAAATCCATCAGCTACAATGGTCATCAGAAATACAAAGTCAAATTACAATTTTTGCGCTCTCTAGATATAGATTTGACTTCAAAGATCTCTACAGTAAGAAATGCATAACAAGGGAATAGGTAATCTAATTCAGGTACGCTTAGTTTCATGTTGGTTTAATGTATTAAATTACATATTAATAATTTGAACTGGGAATGCCTCGATACTCCATAATGTTTCATTATACCTATACTCTGTACCTAATAAACCAATCCATCTCGACATTTCATATCATGGAAATGCACTACACTATCTTGGCTGAAATCGACACGATTCATATATGATAATATTCTGCAAATGTGTACGACCATCATTATTTCCTTACATGCTATCGATCCTCACGACAATTCAAATGTTCTTCTATGATTCCTCTCACGACTACTTCACACATCATACTCTATTCCATTGTTGCCCTCATCTAATTCCGCTGCTCACCTGTGGACCTTTCCTGTGATATCGAGTGAAATTATGGTGGCAAGTCGTCACGAACCTGAGACCTTTGTAGACTTGGAGGCTCTTCTTGAGTATGAAGCCACCAAACTCATTTTTCATAAAGCTGGATGGGAGCCGTTTTTCAAGAAATTCGATGGGTATGATGATTCAATTATGCTTTAGTTCACTTTGCGTTTTCATGGTGGACTAGCTAAGGTGGGCGAGCTAGAGTTTGAATTCACATAAAAATTCATCTCTGAAGCAATTCAATTACCCAACACTAGTCAGAAATGGACGAAGGGCTAGCCCGTCGACAAGAAGCTCTGGACGCAGCTTCTACAACCACAATACCGGAAATTACAATGGTCAGAGGGCACATCAAGGTCATGGTTAGAACCAAAATGGGCTCAGTTTCTAGCTATCCTCCAATGCTACCTCACTTGTGAAGGACGGTATACGATCGTGTTTCCATGTCATGCCCGACTCCTGCTGCATTTCAAAGGTAACCATTTGATGAACATACCCTATTTTCTGTTGAAGAGTTTAAAGAAAATGGCAGAACAGGTCCACAAAGCCAAAGATTTTAGAGGTAGCTTATTTCATTTTGGTCTCGTCAAAATATTGATTAAGTCTGTGTTATCCCACAAATAAGAAACTTGGGATATGTTCATTGTAAGAACCCTAGCCTCTGACAAATCTAGAGATAAAAATGTTAAGTCTGATCCTCCATAGAAGAAGTCGAACTCTAAGAAAAAGGGTGTTAAAACCCTGACCAAAATCTGTGATGACCCTAAGAATACACTGGACTGCACAATTGAAGCCAGTGATGATAATCCTGATACAGAACATTCATTTGATGTCCATGGTTCCGATGGTGTGGAAACTAACCATGACAGAGTGGAAAATACTGTTCCTACATAGGCGAATGTTGAAATTCTGATTTCCCTCCAACTGCTATGAATATTATTGATGTGGAACAACTTGAAGAGTTAACTGACAAACCTAGGAGAAATCCCAAACGAAAATGCACACGCACACTGTTAGGTATGGATAACTCTGTGCCCAGTTACCCACCACAGGAAAGATTAAAAAGTGTGGATGATCATGAGGAGGCTCCAGATTCCTCTAAAATGACATGGACTCTTTCCCAACTAATTCGAAAAGTCTGTAAAGTCAATCGAAAAGCTAATGCGCCCAAAGAAATTGAGCAGGACAAGCCAATTCAAATGCCAGTAGATACCCCTGCTCAGGTGTATAAGGAGTTTACTCCTGAACTCAACCCAATCGACAACCCTGATCAAGTGTACGACGAGCCTACTCCTGAACTTAGTCCAATCGACAACCCTGTTCAAGTATATGACGAGTTTACTCCTGAACCTAGTCCAGTCGACACCCATGATCAAAGACCAGATGAGTTCACTCACGCGTCCAGTCCTCAAACACAACAAGGACATGGTAAAACATTTGAATCTTACTGTGAAATTTCCTCCAGTAAATCCTTGAGACCAATGGTAGCCAGATTAGAAAGCAGGAATCACAGGTTGAAAGAGAAGTTACATGAATATACCATATTGGATCGACACATCAAAACAGAAAATGAACTTATGAAACTCAGGCAAACTCATTTCTCGTCCAAGATTGAACGATTAAAACGAAAGAATAAAGGTCTTTTCCAGAGGAACACAAGATTGCAGAAGATTGCCAGGAAGCACATCATCATTAATCGAGTTTTTAAGAAGGAAATCAGAAGCATGAAGAAACATGAGAAATTGCAAATGTTGGTTGCAGCTGCTGCACCACTCTGATGAATCTCAGTTTTTTACTTTTTTTTGTCTGAGGACAGGCAAAGACTTCAGTTTGGGGGAATGTTAGTCTCCAGTTTTGACTATATTTTTGCCTATATCATGTCAAATATACCTCCATTCTCATATCTAGTATCATCTCCTTCTGGCCTTACCATGACACATTTGACATCCTTTTACAACTAAATGGGGCTATTCAAGGTATTCTTATGATTCAAGTTATTTTTAATGTATTTTGATATTTTAAACTAATGTGACATGAGTTAGGTACTATTCCTTTGAAACAGAACTTATCAGTACCAGGTACCAGCTCACACTTAGTGGAGATACCAAAGAAGCTGTCGAAGACTTGCACGACATGGCCAGAGTGGATTGACAATCCGACTCATATGATTGATTGAGTCATAACTCAATATGCTGACTCAGGGCGAGATTGTAGAACCGTTTTATTAGAATGCTTTATGATCCACACTTCTTGACACTGCGTGTCATGAAGTTGTGAAGTTCATTTTAACTGACTATGAGTCATTTTCGGATCTGAGATCCATTTAGATTAATGCACCTATGTTTAAAACTATTTTTGAGAGGATCTATATAAACTGAGGATCGCTCTCAAGAAACGTTGGTTACAATATGCTATGTGATACGATTTCTGATAATACAAATTTGCTATGCGTTATGTTATTTGCTGTTAAATGATTTGAGTCGTTTTATGAATTATGGAGCGTGAAGTATGAACATTTTTTGCATGGAATGATCTGAGTAGCTCTAGTTTCATTTTAGGCAATTGCACCTCTTGGTTGGGCCCGCCAACATGTTCAAGTCACTGTCTCTTTTCCATAGTAGAGTTAGTTTATTTCAGTATTTTAGAATCTGCATGTAAGTTAGTTTATTTGATTTTGGGAATTGCTTTGTTAGATTCTTGCTAGATTGATGAATGTTGAATGCGTTATTTATCCCTGTAGAACTTGAAGAATGCACTAGATTTGCTTTGTTTCTAGTTTTCAATTTGAACATGATTTAAAGGGAATGTGAGTTTAGATTTACTCTGTCTTGTTAGGATAGTTAGCTTACTCTGTTCTGTTAGGATAGTCAACTTATAGTCTGTTTCTAGTTTTACATTTGATCATGATTGAAAAGGAGTGCGAGTTTAGATTTACTTTGTTCGGTTAGGGTAGTTAGTTTACAGTCGGATTAAAGGAAGCTTCCAGTACCAGTAGGGTAAATAGGACATTTATTTGTTCTACCTGTGGATAGATTCAGAACTATTTTTGATGTTTAGATTAAAAGGTTTTCAAAAATGATCTTTCTTTTATGGCTTAGATAGATATGATGATGATTAGATGTTTTAACTAATGGTAGATAGTCTTGGGAGATTACATTGGATCAGAAATAGAAGTACCTGTACTTAAGCACATAATTGTTTTCCTTTGATGAATTAAACAATAGATGATTAGTTTCAAGATAATCATTAGGGTTCAGTTTTTAAGAGTGAGTTTGTGTTTTCTTCTTAGAATAACCTTTAGATAGGAATTAGAATCTTACCAGCACCTACAGTGTAGCAACTCTAAGTTCACTTACCCTGGTTTGACAATTCAATGTTTTCAGGTAATTAAAAATCTTTAATATAGCAGCCTGACACTTACCAGTAAAATGCAACAACAACCTTATGTGGTAATGGTACAGGGTGTTAAAGCTCCCTTCACAACTAAAATATCTCTGTATGATTTTTAACATTCTATTGAACTGGTCAATCAACTGATTGCTTGACACATTCTTAGATAAATCATTGGCTTGGTATTCAGGCTTGAAAAGATCTTTAACGAAAGGTGAACTCAATACCATGGCCTTGAACCAATTTTCTCCTGAAATGGGAATCTCTGTTGTAGCTATGATGGAGACTTCAATCACCTCAAATTCCAAATCTCCAACTCTGGTTTTCTTTCCATCAAAATTTAGTGCAAATTGTTTTGCTACTTTTGAGTGGCCTCTTTGCACGTTCTGGCAGAAAGAGAGGCATCCTGCTCTTCGAAACATTTCCCTTGCCATGGGTTCTGTATCAAAAAGTCACATGTCCACAGGTTCTGTTCGAACTATCTTGCCACCTTTGTGTGCTTTCTTCGACTGAGGGGTCTCCATGAATCAGAAAGAGGGTTCTTAAGAGGCTGTAAGGGATGCTATTGACCAGAAAATTTCAATTCAAGTCTCAAAAGCACAAGGATGGCCCTCCAAATTAACAATGCTTAGAAAATGAACTTGGCTATAAGAAATGGACTTTCAGGCTCATACAGGTTTTCAGAGTGTAGACTATGAGGAAGTAATTCCGAACTGACTCTTCGTACAGGATGAAAAGAAGCAAAGGATAATCAGAGAGGTTTGAGCAACGCCTTTGCATATCGCAACACATACACAGAGGATGGGCTATTTCAGGCCTATGACTTTCAAAGGCTATGACTAAACACAATAATCATACTATGGATATGAGCGAAGATGTTTACAGGAATGCAAATATGGCTCCCATACTACCCTGCAAGCTTAGAAAACCGAAACTCGAGCACAAATCTCCTATGAAAATTAATATGCAAAGGAGGTTGCACATGATACCTGTGAAGTCGACAACTGTTGAGCTCCTCAGCGTGAACTTAGGATGAGATTGAGGAAACTTCGGCCCTGAAATCTCTCACAACATCGGATTTAGTGGGCATGTGATCGTCTGATCTGAACTGACAAACTTACACAGTGCATCACTGTTGAACTTTCAAATTTAGAAACTGTTACCAAGGATCATAAATGCAATATCTTTTGAAAACATTTCAACCGACTTCAGGCACTGAAAACAAGGGTTAAGGTATCAGTCGTGGCAATCATGACTTGGAGTGGGCGCATGATAATCGTGACAGGCTATACGGAAATGCCTGCTGAGTGGGCAATGTTCTCCAAATAAAAAATGATTGGAAAGGTGAGTGGGGATGATGAGGTATGCATGCGAGGTCATGAGTGATGAGAGAGGTGTGTCACATCAGCCTGGTCATGGGAGGTATCAACCTAGGGATGAATCACGAGAGGGGACATAAAGAATAGACCATGAGCTCATAAGGGTTTAAGGACCAAAAATTGAATTGTGGATCAACACATGAGCTATGACTCAAAGGTTTAGTCATCCTAAGGGGTCCTATCATAAATAACATTTAAAGGATGAGAAATTTATCTTAAAGAGAAAATAAGAATCTATGGGTTTCTTTTTTTAAACAAAAAAAACTCAGAGACCCAAGGCGACTTAGTGTGATAACAATAGGCACTAGAGTCGCAACTCCGGGAAGCAAAGCAGCACACAGACACACTACAGACGCAGCTGAAGGCCTTGTTGGCCGTAGAAAGAATGAAGTGGTCTCAAGAGCAGCGCACTGCCCATCGACAGATCCATACGATTCAAAGCAAAGTTATGGAAGTTACTCAACAACTCCAACCAATATAAGATAAGGCGTGTCAATTGTTCACAGAGGTCGAGAGCTAAGGAACAGAGCTAGAATAGGTTGCCACCACAACAAAACAATGCCTAGAAGGGCCAATGAATGATGTAGTGATCCAAGAGTTCACCGAGCAAGAGTTCGTAGCATAGCAGCAGGTTGAAGCAGCTCGAGCAAAGCTCGAGGCATTCCAGGCAGAACTAGTCAAACCAAAGTGACTCGGGACGAGTCACAGGTGAGTGTTGGGGGTCTGTTGGCCCTTGACCAAGTTTTGGGAGATTCTTGGTCATGTTGACATATTTTGGACTTCGACCGTCTGTCGAAGGAGGAGCGCAAGACGAAGCGGAGATCACGGGATATCGACCCATTTTTGGGTCCTTTTTGGGTTTTTGGGATTATGTAATGGGATTGGGATGTCGGCCCATGGGTTTACCCATGCTTAGGCCGATTTTGTAATATATAAATAGATGTCTAGGCAATGTAAGGAGAGGCATCTATGTGATGTTAGGCCGCTAGTCAGATGTGAATGTATGCTAAGTGCAAGTAGAGCCTGTAAGTGTTTTGTGCTTGATTGTAAGAGACTTGCAGAGCTAAGTGCAAGTGGTTGTAATGGACAGTGGAGGGCTTTGTGTTGTAACACAAGGAAGAAGGATCTAGCGAGCTGCGTAGATCTTATGTCCTATGCGAAGAAGGGTTTGGAGGCTCTGTGCATGTAACCTATTGAGAAGCTAATAAAGAAGAAGAGTTGGTGGACGTAGCCCCAGGGTGGGGGTGAACCACGTAAATACTGTGTTACTCTGCTTTGTGTGATGTTCTGATGCGTTTATATGTTATTTGCTAAGTGCTTTGAGATGATTAGATAAATCTTCTTATGCTTAGTGCTAATGATATGTGAGAATGTTAGATCTGATCTGTATGAATATGTTTAGTGTTTGATCTGCTAGATCTGATCTATTTACCTATGCTAAGTGCTTAAATACATTAGATCAGTGTGAATGTTGTGAAGCTCTGTTTTATCAGCGAAGTAGATATTGATTGCACATTGAGAAACTGACGGTGCTAAGTGCTCTATTAAGTATCATAATCACAGATCTGTGTCCTAGCTAAGGTTGCAGACACCTGAGTCTCGCAACCACCCTTGCCTCTGCCTTGGGTGAGACTTCATCTGCTTCGTAGGTGTTGCCAAAAGGGCTGGTAGTTAGGGTTTTGTTGGTGCGTTGTTGTAGCGTTGAACCTTGGGTCTGCCCCTGTGCCAACATCCCGCGATCTCTGCTTCGTCTTGCGCTCCATCTTCGACAGGTTGTCGAAGTCCCCAAATAGGTCAACATGACCAAGAATCTCCCAAAACTTGGTCAAGGGCCAACAAAATAAATGCATGAATAAATCTTAGTGTCCATCATTTTTTCTAATATCCATATTTTATGAATTAATCAGTAAATTTAGAATGAAAATTAATATCATAAAATGGAATTCCATATTTGGAGACATTTTTTAACAAATGGTTATTTAGTAACCATAAACCACTAAAACATAAAACACGATATCCTAATTGGCTAGCTATTCTACAAAATGGTTTTTTTTCGCCAGAATCCGGCGATATAAATTTATAGGAATCACTATTTTTTGTTGTTCATAATCCATTTTTGAATGCAAAAATGGATTCAACAAGCTGAAAAACTCCCAGTACACTCGGATTTTACAGAAATAATCACTTAAATCAATAGTTTCTTGCCTAATTTCGGGCAAATCCCCCAAAAAAATCTTCATTTGATAGAATCTTTACCCTACAACTATCCTAATTTATTCAGTTTCAACTTGTTTTCTCTTGAATAGGATGAAACAAATTGCTCTCCAATTACAAGTAGGTGAAACACGATATCCTAATTTATTCAGTTTCAACTTGTTTTCTCTTATTGGATAGGATGAAACAAATTGCTCTCCAATTACAAGTAGGTGAGTTGCCAGGTGGATCTACATACAAAAGAGACATTTTATATTTTATTATTTAACTCCAATTTTTTGAATCGAATATGCAGTTGCCATCTATGACTTTGAGGTATCGGGCCAGCCAATGGTCAACCAATCTCATCTCTGGGCTCTTCCTACCCAACCCCAATTCATATTTCTGTTGTGTTCCAAATACAGTTTTGCACAGCATTCGGTGGTACCCCGTCTCAATTCAAGTCTGAAGAACCCGGGAAAGAAAGAAAGGGGTCATCAACAATGGAAAATGTGCAGAGTACCCATGAGCTCAACGGTATTGAAAAGCTGATCTCCAATGGAATAAACCATCTTCAAGTGCAGGATAAATATATTCTGCCTCTCCATGAACGCCCCCATATGTCTGCGGTGTCTTCCTCTGAGGGCATTCCGGTGGTGGATCTCAAAGATCTGGATGGCCCTAACAGAACCAGGGTAATCCAACAAATCCGACGTGCATGTGAGGAGGATGGCTTTTTCCAGGTGAAGCCTTCCATCCCAGCAACATATCATCAATTCTCCATCATCATGTCGTTCCTTGTTATATGATCTCAGACACTAGTGCAATAATCGGTTTTGTTGTTATATCTGATAGATAGTGAACCATGGAGTGCCAGAAACAATCATGAAAAACATGATAGAAATTGCCAAAGAGTTCTTCGAAATGCCTGTGGAAGACCGCGCATGCCTCTACTCAGAGGACCCAAAGCAACGGACTCGGGTTTCTACAAGCTTCAGTATTAACAAAGATAAAGTCTTCAACTGGAGGGACTATCTGATGCACCCTTGTCAACCTCTGGAGGAAGTCATGAGCTCTTGGCCTGAAAAACCTGCAGCTTATAGGTAAGGCAATCAACAAATTTTAATTAATTATATTTATTTATATCTGCTACCATGATTTCGTAAGGGGCAAAAGCTTTACCAGGATTTCATAAAGGGCAGAGGGTTTTAATAGCAGGAAAGATGTCATTTTATTTTCTCTAGTCGACCTCACCTGCTTCGCGGCATGCTTGGAGCGCCTCGCTTCTCTTGTTACAGGTATCAACCATCTAACTCGTTAACTTGTTACAGAGAGATTGCAGGCAAATACACTGAGGAGTTGAGAACACTAGGCCTAAAGCTGCTGGCAGCGATTTCTGAAGCTCTAGGGCTCGATTCTGATTACTTGAATAAAGTTTTTGGAAAAGACAGCCAATTCATGCTTATAAATTACTATCCTCCATGCCCGATTCCAGATCTTACCCTTGGAGTAGCAGGCCATTCAGACCCAGGTGGCATCACGGTTCTAATGCAGGGGGGTGTCAGCGGCCTGCAAGTACTAAAATATGGAAAGTGGGTCGCTGTAGAACCCATACCTAACGCCTTCGTCGTCAACTTGGGAGATCAAGTGCAGGTCAGTAAAGGCTGCAAGGCACATCTAGTCTATTATACTTAATCTAATTTGCCTGGGCCTTTTAAAACTTGATGGTGTTCATAACTAAAACTTCTAATTGGTTGTGTAAAATAAACAGGTTGTGAGCAATGGGAGATTCAGGAGCGTTGAGCATCGAGCAGTAACCAACGCTTCCACTGCGCGTATATCAATTCCTACGTTCTATCCCCCTTCCAGGGATTCCTTCGTTGCTCCTGCAGCGTCCATGATTGATAATCAGCATCCGGCTCTGTACAGAGGATACAAGTATGAGGAGTTCTTCCAAGTTTTTTTGAACCAGACATTACAGATCGGTAAGACTGTGTTGGATCAGTTCAAGATCGAATATCCAGAGAAAGATCATTGAATTGATTTATGGTGTTCACAGTGCTACATTCTTCATATTTTCAAATAGTCTTAGTTTGGGATTTACACAAGCATGGTACCAATTACTGAGCAAAGGTAAACTGGCAAGGGTTTCATATGTCTAGTGTGCGGTGTTTGTAAATGTGATATGCTACTACTCAATCTATCAATCTAGCTTGTTTATGTTTTATTTTTCTACCAAGTCAGGGAGGAAAAAAATCCAAGTTCGATACCATTGCAGTTTTACATGATTTCATTCATTTGATAGGAGCGAATCTTATACCATATGAATATGCCTGTATGAATGAATCACTTCTAAATGAACTTGCATGTAATGCAAGAACATCCTTGGATAGTTGGCAAACATCACTTTAAAGGTATGAATTTACTGTTATCATTTTGTTGAATTTCAATAGTAGTTCTTAGTATTTAATTGGACAAAGGGGCTATAGCACAGAGACCGATGGATAAATCCAGGAGAACGTTAGTTAGATTTCACATATTGGCATGATCGACTATGATCAACGAACTCCAAGAGGTTCAACCTTATAATAGGAGCATTCAAATTCATCATATGGTAGCTTTGAGTAGTTCAGCAATAGACAACTTTGAGTAACTCAATAGTTTGCAGCTTGAGATCGCTAGAGAGGAAAGCTATTCAAGGCAGATTAAGAGGGTCGCCAGAAGGATCCAAGCAAGGAGGATCACAATTCTGAGAAGAGTACGAGGACTCAGGACTCACTGATTTTGACAAAGAAGGCTTTGAGATTGTGGAAAATGAGATATGATCAATTTGAATTGGGTGAGCCTGTTTGCCAACAAATGCCATTTATGAGATTATGTTATAATGAGCATAATAGCTCTATAATGGTTTTTGGCCTTGTTTTAGTTGTAATAATAAAGCTATGTGTTATACTTTCATGATATTTTGTTTATGTTGGATCATGTTGTCATTGATGCCAATGGTTCGATTGATTGATGTCAAAGGATTGATTGATTGATGATTGATGTAATATAATATGTATTGTCCTTGATGAGAATGCATAGATGAAGATGGATCAATGAGTTGTCATTGATACATGATGAAGATGGATCGATGTGGTTTCATTGGTATATGATGCATTGTTGGAAAAATGTATAGATGGCTCATTATTGTCTTATCATGATTAATAAGGTGCACAAACGGATGAACTCCAAAGTGGTCCCCTTATGGTGAAAATCCTCACGGGAAGACGCTTTACGGATTGAGTTATCCTAGAAGAATGGTTGGAGGACCCATTCTTGTATGAGGAATAACGAGATGAAGATCAAGGAAATTGTTGGCGAAACTATCTTAGATGGATAGTGCTTGTCATGCCATTTCTGGTGGTATGTGGAATGCCACATAACTCCTCATGGTTTGAGAGTTATGGCCTTACGAAGATGAAGGACCCCCACATGAAGGCTTGAAGCCCCCAAGGTCAAAGAAGTCAAAGTGACAAATTCAAGGTGGATTATTTAAATAATCAAGAGAAGTGACAAAATCAAGAAATGATAAAGTAAGGTGACAAAATCAAGAAGGAATATTTATGGAAAGTGGTAACCCCCAAAAATAAGGAAAATAGGTTAAGTGACCTAGAAATGAGTTAATATTATTTAAATGATAAATTAAAGTGACAAATTCAAGGTGGATTATTTAAATAATCAAGAGAAGTGACAAAATCAAGAAATGATAAAGTAAGGTGACAAAATCAAGAAGAAATATTTAAATATTAAAGTATTGGAGAACTTCTATTTATGGAAAGTGGTTAACCCTAAAATAAGGAAAATATGTTAAGTGACCTAGAAATGGGTTAAGTGACCTAAAAATGAGTTAAGTGACCTAAATGATGAAAGTATAAATAAGATAACAATGGTCTCTTGTAGATCATCCTTTTTGTGGATCAATGAAGAGCTTCTTGTGGGAATATATTTTGGAGTATTGATGGAGAGCTTCTTGTGAGAGCTTCAAGCATTTTTGGTGTGGAACACTTGAGGATATTGAAGATCTATAGGTGAATGAGGTAACCAAGGATATCTAACCCAAAATTCTGAAGAAAGTGAAGAAAAGAAGGCCGAAATGCAAGGAAGGATAAATTCTTTTGATGGTGCTTTCTAAGGTATGTTATTTACAGGTCATCTCACCATTTTTGCTATAACTTGTTTTCTATAATGATTCAGATTTTGAAATTGCTATGCAAGTGATACAACATAGCCAAGTATCTGTGGTTAAAAATTCAGCTTGTGGGTCGTTGTATTTTTGGAGTTACACTTCGTGGAAAATAAGGTTTGTGGCTAGTCCTGAAACTAGTCAAAATCAGGTGTTTCGGGTAAAAACGTCATAAATTATTCATAACAGATCAAAATTCAGTGAAACCAAATGTGTTGGTTAGGGTAAAGTCTTTAGTATGCTCTGTAACAATTTTAGATCATTTCATCAAATATTTTGTGCGGAGCACGCTCTACAAGGTTGCTCTCTAGAATAAGTCAGAATTCAGCAAGGTATGCCATTTTTGCTATAACTCCTTTTCTGAGAGGTTCCAAGTAGTGCCACTTGGAGGAATTGCACAAAACACATTGAATAACATTGTGTATCAGTTTCAAATCTTTATTCAGTACATGTACAAAGTTAGGATTATTTCAAGTTAGGGTTGTTGACTAATCCAAAACTAGTCATGGTTGAGACAAACAGTTGATGAGTTGGCACATACATGAGGTGTATAGTTGATGATGTTGGTACATATTGATGAGTCATTGTTGATGAGTAGTTGACACATGATTGGTATATACTTGGTACATGGTTGAATGCACTTGTTTATGGTACATGTTGATTACAGGTTGTTTGGCACAGGTTGGTGCATGGTTGATGCTCTTGTTTATGGTACAGATTGATATCTGTTGAGGATTGTTGCCTCATCTCAGTTGGTGCTGATAATGTAAGCTGAGTCTTTCACATAGAGTTGGTTCTCTTGTAGAGTTGTACTCTATTCAATTGTTGCTGAAAAACCCCCGGATTGAAGTCCATAATAAAAAGAAAAATTGTACATACATTTTGTGTTCCTTGTGGAGATGATTTGTTGATGATATATTGTTGATATATGTTGCTGATATGTATTCACATCTAACTGATTATTAATGACAACAATGAGTAATGAGTAAATGTTGAATGCTAACTAATGAGTTTTGTGTAAGAGGGAAGTTTTGGGAAAAAGATCCCCACACTCATTCACCCCCCCCTCTAAGTGTGGTAGGTGTGTCCAACAATTTATTTATTTGTTTTCATAGTTTTATTTTTTGAGCATTCTAAGATAAGTAGCATGTAGCTGCATTATATGATATCAAAGTAGGATATGGTGATGACAGATCCAACCAAACAAATCAATGGGTAGTTGTTCTCCCACTAGAGAGATAAAAAGTCGATAAATCTGAAAAATGAGTCAACAGGAATACATTCAAAGAATTTCACAAATAGAGAATTGCTCAAATGGTATTAACAAATTTTAACCGAATAAAATTTTGATTATGGATAGAAAAATTTACTTCTAGTATGATGTCACCTAATCCCATATTTTCATAAAAAATAAGGTTGTTTTCTTTTGCACGACTTCTTTTTAATGGCACATTTTTTTTAATGAGCAAACATATCGATTTCGACCCCAAATGTAGTAGTGAAGGAATGTCGATGTCACACAAGAGGAACCACTAGAACAACATGTGAAAACTTCTTCAAGCATGCTTACTATGTCTTCAAATAAATTCATCACAAGAGGGCACATTCCCATCCCGATGTCAATAGATAAAGTAGACATGTTTGAAACATTTGTCTTTGACAGGAAAAGAAAACAAGTTGTAAGAGAAATTGATAGAAAGAGGAGACTCATAGTTGATAAAGAAATAGTAGTAACCACATAAACGACCATGTTAGGATTGTATATTGTTAACAATAGTTTGGTGAGGAAAGTGGAAGATGGTTTGTGGAAACCCTAGACATAGTCTCCTCAGTCTTCTCCTCTTTCCGTCTGCGGTCGTTTGGGGTTTTTAGGCTTTGTTTTGGCGGTCTCCAATCTTTTCCATCAAATCTTTGTCCCCAAAATGTTAGGTATGGATGATGAGGAGGATCCTATGAAGGGCCAACTCATATGGAGTGGGATAGGTGTTCAGTAGTATGCATGTGAATCAAATTCTATTGTCATGGAGTGTGGTTTTGGATTCGGTATACTACCATTGGGGGAACATGACCGGCCCAGACCCATCATTGAGAGGTATGCCAAAGCTAAATTCTCGGAGTATATAGTTGGTGTTCCTCCGGAAGTAGATTTGGCATGGGGTTCGACAAGTGGGTTGGATACCCCTTTCCCATGGAAAATATCAAAGGAGAAAACCCTTGAAGGTGTGAGTAATCTCTCCTTCCCCCCTCCTCAGGGTTTTTTGCAAATATTCATGAAAAGGAATATAGTGATTTTTAGCTTGAAACCTCCTTTTCCGCTCTTGGAAAAACCCTTGTTTTCTTTCTAGGAGCTCCAACTTCCCCACTCTTTCTTTCACTCTGTTCAAAACCATTCTCCCCCTTGGCCGGATTTGGGATTGACGATACAGTCTCCAGACCTTTTCTTGACATTTCCTGAATTCTCTAGTAATTTGGTTGAAGTAGTGGAAGTAATATACCCTAGTAAAGAGATACCGACGACAAGGATTTCAGGGGTGAAAGATTATGGGAAAGTTTTTGGCCCTAATTCGATTTCCCGATGCAGAAGGAATAGAGGGGTTAAATCAAGGACCCTGCTCAATCTGGTTCTTGGTCAAGATATATCTCTCCCAAAAGAAATGGATATGGAGAATCGAGCACTGGTTGGTAAGGAAAGAGGTCGTCAATTTGGGACTAGGACTCTGCAAGACTGGGTAGGCCTCTTTTGGGAAAAGGAGGTCTCTGTTCTCCCTGAGGTGTCAACTTTAGCAAGGGGATGGATTTTATTTAAGTTCTGGAAGGTGGAGGACACATAGGGGGTTTTGAATAAACCATGGATGATTGACTCAACCCCTTTTTTGCTCAAGAAGTGGACACTTCTTTTTGATGCCAACAAAGAACGAATGAATGTCATGCTAATTTGGGTTCGACTTCTGGGTCTCTCGCCCACATTATGGATTGAGCTGAGTTTTAAGGAGCTTGGTAATGCGATGGGAACCTTCATGGATGCAAATATGTCTTTCAGAGAATCAGGTAAAATGTCTATGGCTAGAATCCTTGTAGCATTGGATGTTAGGGAAGGCTTGGCAGAAGAAATGGAGTTGATAAAGGAGGAAGTTCGTTTCCATAAAAAATTGGATTATGAAGGGATATCGTTTAGGTGTCACCGTTGTCACAAGCACATGCACAATGCTAGTCAATGCTCCTTGCCTTTTCGTCTCCGTAATGGGGTCATGCTTGTTGATGTATTGGTAGCTGCGAGAGGTATTAACCTCCATGTGTAACCTTTGTACTTAGAATAGAATATTCTAGAAGTAAGGGAACCATTAAATAGATGTGTGAAAACCCTATAAGAGAAGTTGGCCCAAAGAGAATAATAATAAAGTATTCAAAGGCTCCATAAAGAAAAGTCGGCCCCACTTGGAAAAATTAGTATAAATAAGGAGGTTCCTTTGCTCATTGGACACTCTCACACACTCACTCAGCTTGTGCGCAAGTCTAATGATCTGGATTTATGTAGGAACACAATGAAATACATAAATACACATAAACGCAGAGATGCAGCGGAAATAAGACTTCATTTCATTAATAACAAATGACTGAAATATGCTTACAGACAGAATGGAAATAAACTAGCTAGGGTGCTGGTAGCTTATCTCTGAGAAGAGATGTGGTTGCTACTCGCATCCGTGAGAAGATAATTACAATGAGGCTCTAGAGGCATTTTTACAATAGACGAGAATGCCAAAAGTCATAGACATCCAAAAACCTAACCCTAGGAGATGAAGCGCCAAAAGTCATGTGGGCCCCGTTTGGGTAAGTTAGGACATCAACTTCCCGGGGTCGTAACTTTTGCATACGATCT
>ML784352.1:247137-261984 GCA_009831015.1 Picea engelmannii
GGAGAAACTGAGTTCCTGCTCAGTTTCAGTTGGTCTTCAAGAATGAAGATGAAGATGAGAAATTTGCCAGGTCCAAGAAGGTTCAGAGTCCAACATATACAACAGTGGTGGAGTTGTTGAGATCAGTCTCCAAGTGGGAGATTATTGGTTGTGGAGCCTGATTATCTTCCTGATTTATAGGTCTTTTGATTTCAGCTGTGTTTATACCCCATGAAGTATTTACACCCTAGAAGTATGTACACTCTTCCATGCGGGGGAGTGCATAGCGGGGGTACCCCCTCTGCGGGGTCCGGGGAAAAATGGCCCCCCAGCAGGGGTTCGGGGGCGAAGCCCCCGAAGCAAAAATTGCCTTGTAAAAGTATATTGTAATTTCATTGTAAATCTGGACCGTTCATTATAAGGTCACAGATCTAACGGTATAGATTATGTTAGTGTTTTTTGCCCTAGAAGGCAACCCTCTTTTATGAGGGAAATGTATTGCGGCTATGGATGATGGTGAATATTGTATTCTGAGAGAGGAGACTGTGAGAGAAAGAAGATGGAGTTACAACGGGTTTTGTTGTAGGTTGTATCCCTTCATTTGTTGGATAATAATAAAGGAAGGACCTGACAATTTCTCTAGTGGACGTAGCCCACACTGGGTGAACCACATAAATCTGTGTCTCTCTTGTATTGTGTGTCTTCTGTGTTTTGTTTCTGCATTTGTTTTATTTTATTTCTCCACGGTCCTGTTTTTCTAACAATATCATGAGGAGAAGATGGATCCACTAGTGGTGAGGCAGGTGGCCCCAGCAAGTACCAACTCAAAAGGAGGTAGAGTTCATAGGGAGTCAACCCTCATGATCCAGTAAGGAGGAGAAGCCTCTCCATGACCATTCATAGGAAAATTCAAAGGAAATCATCATACACAGAGGGAGTATATGGCTCCGAAGATTATATAGACTTAGAGAGAGTCAAACTTCAGAGGGAGCATGGAGACTTAGAGTGAGAATGATCACAGAGAGTGTTAATGGCTTAGAGGCTTTCATTCAGAAAGTATTCCTCCTCAGATTTAGATGGGAGAGAGAGACATCTTCCAGGACTAAAATACAGGTGCCATGAGTTGAGGAGACTAGATTGAAGCTTTAGAGGCTTCGAGGAGATATGAGACCTCCCAGGAGTATTCCCTTGTTTTAGTGATAGAGGAGGAAGTCATTCAAAATGACTATGATATGGATTTTTCCTTGGTTCTAAGACCATAAGGGAAGTCAATGGTGACTTCCAAGATGATCTACGAGATCAAATATGTTGTTGATGGTAGCATAGAGATGTACAAAGCCTGATTTATGGCTAGAGGATTCTCCCATCCAGAGGGAGAATATTATGATGAGGCACTTTCTCTAGTAGTCAAAAGAAGTGTACATAGAGAAACCACAAGATACATGAGAAGGAGTCTCATGTTTGGATATTGAAGAAATATTTGTACGAGCTTAAGTAGACACGCAAGACAGGATATGCCAAACAATTATTTTGATGAGCCTGGGATTGGTTTCCTACATCGATGGTGACGAATTTGAAGTTATTGAGTGATACATATTCAAAGACAGTGGATTGCACCATGTATAGACAAATGATTGGCTTGTTTATGTACTTGATGAACACTAGACCATATATATGCTTTGTTGTGAACACTTTGAGTCAGTATATGGTTGAACCAAGACGTGTCCACTTGGTTGTGACAAATCATGTGTTGAGGTACCTAAAAGGTACAATTGACTATGGACTTAGATATGTTTCAGATCATGAGATAATTCTGCAAGTCTATACTGATTCAGATTGGGCCGATAATGTTGCAGATCAGAAATGTACATCTGGATGTTTCTTCAGTTTGGGATCAGTTATGATCTCATGGTTCAACAAGAAGAAAACTAGTGCGGCACTCAGTAGGACTGAGGCAGAGTATATAGCAACATGTCCAACTAGCAACGAAGTAGTGTGGCTTCAAAAGATGCTTGCAGGATTGTTTGATCTTGAGTTAGAGGCAACTTGTATCTAGTGCGACAACCAGAGTTGTGTAAAGTTATCAGAGAACCCAGTGTTTCATGACAAGTCCAAGCATGTCGAGATCATGTACCATTATATCGGAGATATGGTGCAGAAGGGAGAAGTGAACCTCCAGTATGTCACTACATATGAGTAGATAACATATGTGTTGACCAAACCTTTATCAAGGGTGAAGTTTGTGTACTTCAGGGACAAGCTTGGTGTGGTCCACATGGACGTCCCTCATAAGAGGGAGTGATCAGTCACATATGCAATTCTTGAGGCAAAAACTTGCAGAGTGTGGAAACAACGGGTGGTAATTTACAATAACGTTACTAACCGTGACACCAATCAACATGACCTCACATAGGGTCAGTAATGCAGATCCTTTAGGAAGGGTGAGTTTCCCAATTTTTCAAGCTGGAGGGCCAACCCCTGTGGTTGGAGGTGTTTCCTAGCCTTGGTATAGATGGGTAGTGTGTGTGCACTACATTTCCTAACCCTCGTGGTTAGATGCCTAGTCACTATGGGATGGATTCCTGGTGTGCCAACCAGAAGAACTAGCTCTAGGGCTAGTAGTCATATTCTGTGTGAGCTAGCGAGTTGTAGTTGCCCAGACTTCATTTGGATTGGGTAGTAGCACATTTCAATGTGAATTGGATCTACTATATAGTCACCCAAGCTTTGTTTGGATTGGGTAGTAGTGCAATTTTGTGTGTGAACTAGCTCAGATTGATCAGTTTCCTAGACTACGCTTGGATTGGGTAGTAGCATAGTTCTGTGTAAACTGGCTCAACTGCATAATCCATACTCTATGTGAGTTGGATGGTTTCCTAGTTTTGTATGAGATAGATTCCTAGTTATGTGTGAGCTAGATGAAATCCCTGTAATGACATAAGGTCCGAAAGGAGGATGAGGTTGTGCCCACTAGAGATATGCTACATGTGTTGATGAGGCCCCATATGCATGAATGTGACATGGCCATCAAATAGTCCATGTGTGTGATTATGAAAGAGCCTATGTGGCTATGATGGTGATACTTGTTACATGATCTGTTTGATCATGAGATGGCATGTGTGTCCATGCTACCTGTGACATGATACGCTTGATCATGAGATAGCCTGTGTGGCTATGGTGATGCTACCTATAGGTTGGTCTGCAAGACCATGTGAGTTTTTCCCATGTCATGTGAGATGGATGGATGTGTTTGAGACCATTACATGAATAACATCTTAGTTAATACCTCCCTAGCTAAGAGGGAGTGTTGATGTTTTGGTAGCTGTAGGAGGTATTAACTTCCAAGTGTAACCTTTCTACCTAGAATAGAATATTCCGGAAGTAAGAGAACCATTAAACACATGTGTGAAAAACCTAGAAGAGAAGTCAGCCCAAGGAGAATAATAATAAAGTATTCAAAGGCTCCAGAAAGAAAATTCAACCCCACTTGGAAAAGTCACTTGGACAAATTAGTATAAATAAGGATGTGCCTTAGCTCATTTGGAAACTCTCACACACTCACTCAGTTAGTGCGCAAGTCTAAGGAGCTGCAGTTGCAAAAGAAGTAGGCGCAAGTCTGGAGAGAGTAGTGTAGAAGTCATCATGGAGTATTCTCAGTATTTCTAGTATCTCTCTTGTGCGCTTCTCTTGGTAAAGGTACGATTCCATTAGTCGAGGTATGTTCTCTTGGTATTGTGTTGTTGCTGCAACAATGGTGTTTCTAGTTAGGGTTTATCTGTTGGTTTTAGTGTGTACTTTCTTGAATCATTCTATCTAAGAAAATGTTATTGTGCTTGGGGATGGCATATGTGAATGCCTATGGTTGGGTGACAATGATGTGACATTGTCTATGGTTAAACAGGCATATCAAAATCTTAACAATGCTACTCCAACTTTGAAGAAGCGAGCGACACCATTGGTAGAAAAATAACTGGGCTCCTCCTCTGGTCCCCCTGGTTTGGTGTTTTCATCCTTGAAGGAGCCCCTACCTGATTAAGGAAAAAAAATAGAGGTGCTTTGGTCCCCCATCAAGCGATTGAAAAGGGGAAAAAAGTCACCACATAAGAGGCTTTGGATGCATAGTCGTCCCATACGACGAAGGAATTTATACAAGATATTACTACTCATTTTGGTATGCTCCTTTCCCCTCCTCCACCTTTGAATTTTGTTATGAATTCTCTAGCTCTTTTGGGAAAAGATTGGCTTGGGTCTCTCAAGAGTTTAAAATTTTCCCCTTCGACATTACCCCCTATGTTGTAGTCGTTTGATCTTCCATTACTTACATGTCCCTCTCACCAAGTTACAGATACACCTCACTCCTTGCCCCTCCTCTCTAATCTCAATTCTTCCCCGGACTCAGAAGAATTTGGTATAATTATTAACTTCAAAATTGATCCATCGCAGGCCTTGGGAAAAACCCTCTCCCTATCCAAGGGGGAAAATGGATGGGAAGGAAGTCACATTTGTTTAAGGATCATAATAAATCCCTGGATGATATAGCAGTTGTGAAGAAATGATCTATTTTGGGGGTGCTTAGAGAATCACATGCCTCGGGAGGGGTTCCCTAATGAAAATACTCTCTTTCAATTGTAGAGGTTTGCCAGGTCCCCTCAAAAGAAATTCCTTCTACAGGTTGGTGGAGTTAAACCAACCAACCATTATGTTGCTACATGAAACCATGGGTGAGGAAGCAGTGATCATCCCCTGTCTTTGCTCTCTGTTCAAAACTTGGGAGTTTGTGGGATCATATGCCAAAGGGTGCTCTGGAGGTCTGACCATTGGTTGGAACCCCAAAACAATTAAAGTCTTGAATTCTTGGGGCTTTGAGTCTGGACTTGGACTAAACATCCAAACTGAAGAGACTGGATCAGGGGTAGCATATTTAAACTTATATGGTCCTTATCAGGAAAGGCGCCTTTTTTGGGAGGATTTAGCCCATAAATCGTTTTTGATATGTGAGAGGATTATCTTGGGTGGGGACCTAAATTTTTCCTTGGGAGAGGATGAATCTTGGGAACCAAGGGCAAGACCAGATCCTTTGACATTTTTTTTCTCCCATATGATGAGGCGAATGAAGATGATTGGTATTCCTCCCATAATACTATGCTCAACCTAAAGAAATAAAAGGGTGGGAGAGGATAGAATTGAGAAACACTTGGAATTTTTTCTGGTCTCTAAAAATTTGGTGGAAGCTTGCACTCAGATATGACAATGGGTGGGTTTTGGAGGGGGGGGGGGGGTATCTGACCACTCCCCAATTTTTATGGAAATTGAATTAGGCTCCTGAAAACCCCCCAACCCTTTCAAGTTTAACTTAGAGTGGTTAAAGGAGAAGAGTTTCCTTTCCCTTTTCAAAGAGCACTGGGTTCCTTTTGACGAAAATTTGGGGGATAGATCAGGAGTCCAATTCATGGAAAATATTCACAGAGTGAAGAAATCCACTATGGCATGGATTTGGGTTAAAAGACAACATGATGCACAAGATCTTATTGATATCGAAGTTGTGTTGCAGACAATCTATGACTCAGATGGAGGAGGATACAGTATGGTTGAAGCGAAGGAAGAGCTAGTAGCTTTGGAAAAATGTAGAAGGCAACTTCTGGAGGCTCAGGAGGCAGAATGACGTTTAAAAAGTAGGGCAACTTGGCTGGATGAAGGGGGTGACAATACAAAGTTATTCTAGGCTTATTCTAAAGGGATAAATATGGCTAACACCATCTAGAGTCTTAAGGACCCAGAAGGAAAAAATGTATCCTCCTTTGAAGGAATGGCCCGTATAGGTAAGGAGTACTTTCAAACTTTGTTCAAAGTAGATCAAATGGAATCAATGGATGACATAGTGAGGATGGCCCTTTTTCCCCTAAATTTGCTGGGGAAGATGAAAACATATCACTAATAGAGGAAGTTTCGAAATAAGAACTCAAGGAAGTGCTCCACAGTTTTCAGAAAGATAAAATCCCTAGTCCAGATAGTTGGACCATAGAATTTTTCACAGGGTTCTATGAGTTCATTGGGGCAGACATCTTGCGGGTAGTAGAAGAAACTAGAACTGAAGGCCATATGCATGCCCCTTTTAATTTCACCTTCACAAAACTCATTCCAAAGTATGATGATCATTCCTCAATAGAATATTTTTGTCCCATATCACTCTGTAACTACATTTACAAAGTGGTCTCCAAAATTATAGCAAGAAGAATCAAGGCTATTCTTTCAGAGAACATTTCTCCGGAACAATTTGGTTTCTTGGAAGGGAGGCAAATTCATGAAGCTATTGGGGTGGTGCAGGAGGTGATGCATAGCCTAAAATCTTGTAACTCAAAAGGGGCAATAATAAAGATTGATATATCAAAAGCCTATGACCGAGTTATTTGGATTTACATCTGGATGCTTCTAACCCACTTAGTATTTGAGGTCCCTTTCATCAATTGGGTAATGTATTGTATAACAACAATTTATTTTGCAGTACTTATTAATGGATCGACCTAGTCTTTCTTTAATGCATAAAGGGGATTGTCGAAAGGATGCCCCCTTTCACCCCTCCTCTTTTTTATAATTGCGGAAGCAATAAGTAGAGCCATAACAAAGGAAAAATTGCATGGTGAATTCCAAAGCATTGTGATATCTCTCAATATAAGTATATCTCACCTCCTTTTCGTTGATGATGTATTGATCTTTTTTAATGGACAAAGGAGTGATGCTCATAAATTGTTTGATATTATGGAGCTATTTGGAAAGGCCACTGGAATGAAAATAAATGAAAGAAAGTCCACTCTCTCAACACACAATATGGAGTTAGAAGAACATATGAGCGATAAGGATCTCTTCCCTTTTGAGTAGCAGGTGTTGGATAGAGGACTCAAATGCCTGAGCTTCCAACTCAAGCAAAATAATTATAGGAAATAAGATTGGAAATGGCTTATAACTAAGTTAGAAAAAATATTAAAAGGGTGGAGTTTTAGGTGGTTATCCCATGCAAGCAAGATGGTTCTAGAAAAATATGTATTAGAATCTATCCCAATATATTGGATGTCTCTAGCTTGGATCCCCAAAGGCATCTTGGAAATAGCTCGAAAAATATATTTCAAATTCATATGGGCAGGATCAAAGGACCAACATGTAGCACCTTGGGTTAAATGGGATGCAGTGGCAGTTCCAAAAACTCTTGGAGGATGGGGTCTCAATTTTTTTTTTCTTTTCTCAAAATCTTTAACAGCTAAGACAAGTTGGATATTGATCACATCTAAAAATTTGTGGACCTAGGTGGTGTGCCAAAAATATATTTCTTCGGAATCCATAGAGGAATGGGTTCAAAACCCTTCAAAAAGAAGATCAAACTGTACAATAATTTGGAAAGAACTTATCCACTCATTCTCAGTAATTGGGGAATCATTAGCATGGAGAATAGGGAAAGGAACAAAATTTGGAATCAAGGCAGATATGTGGCCCAATAGTGGGATCAACCATATTCTACCAGATGATTTGGTGTATCTTCTAAATGAAAATGGGTTGTACTACTTAACTCAAATTTCTGATCAGGTGTGTTCATCTATCTGGGCTCAATAATTAAAATCTTTCGGACATGTTGGACTGGGGGACCAATTCATAGAATTCTGGGACAATTACACAAGGAGCCTAAAAAATGCCCACTTCTGAATCTCTGATAAGGAGGATGAATTGGGCTGGAAAAAATCTCCCTTTGGAGACTACATGCCAAAACTTGGTTATACCCAACTTATGATATATCTCCACAACCAAGAGCCTGTGTGGTGGTGGAAGGGTCTATGGAAGGTAAAATTCCCCTTAAAAGCTCATATTTTCATGTGGTTCCTAATTAAGAACAAGGTCCCCACCTGGGATAGAATAAATAATTGGAAGTTGGAAGGGATAAGGTGGTGCTCTTTATTCAAAGCAGACGAGGAGACTGTAAATATCACCAGCTCTAATACCACTATAATATCCCCAATAGAATGGGCTAGGGTATTATTTCCTTTTGTGCAATAAATGTTCTTGATGTTCTAATTTGGTTGACAATTTTTCACAAACAGTTTGCATGTATTCTACTAATAAGCAGTTTTTCAAACATATTTCATGTAATACAAATACACCAAAAATACAAGGGACAATAGATGTCATTTTATTATGAATGAAGAATTGAATACAACAATCCAATGGTTTCTATGTCAACTGCAATACATTAATGCAAAACACACAATACAAGCCAAAAAAATTGGAATCAAACCATGGCCTCCTCAACAAATGAGATCAAACCCTCCAAGTGCCACAACCTCTCCAAGAAAATCACTATAACCCAAAACTGAAAACAAACCCAAGATGAAGCTCCAATGAAGATCCTGGATGCATCCTCCTCCTTGTTTAGCTAGGTTGGATATTGCACCACCGAAAAAAGACCAACAATGGAAGGGTTTTGCTAAACTCTAATGACACAATGGCTCCAAGATCACCATACAAGATATCAATCAAATCATATTTCCAAAGTGAGGCTCTACCTCTCCTTTTATCCCTTTTCCATGCCTTCTAGAACTTTTCCCTTTTTTACCAAATCAAATGTAACTTCTAGAATTTCCCCTTTTTTACTAAATCAAATATAACCCTTATTTTCCCTCCAATTTTCACTTTAAGATTAAAAGTCACGTTAATAATGGTTAAGTAACTTATTAATCTAAATTTACTTTAATTCCTTAATGTCACTTTAAAAACATAATATCTCCTAACTAAGTGACATTAAATGACCCCATGTTTTACTCCCTTTCTCCACTGACAAGCCACAAAAGTCCCTTCTACTACAAAACAAAGGAACCCAAAAATGGGGACATGACATGCTCTAATACAATGTTGAATTTTCTCCTACTCAGCACACAACAATCAACTCAAAAATAAATCACTTCATCTACTAAAATCACAACTGAGTAATCAACTAAACATGCATCGAAAGCATAAATAAGGAAACCAAATCAAACACATAAGAACACCAAAATGTTCAGGTATAAACCCTTGGAAAAAAACCTAGAGGGAAAACAAGTGTTGAGAATGATTTTATTATGCTAAAATCAGGGCTCCCGTAACAGGGATAATGGCCCACTGAGTGAAATACAACTGTAGACTAACCTAACAAGGTCTGACATGTTGTATGACCAATTCTGGCATGCTTTCCAAGGCATACATTATTCACCTTCTTGTGAATCATGTATATACGCGAATATCTACACTCTGAACCATGTATCCATATGGAAAAATTATACGACAAGTTTTGTATGATCCGATACTCTCCTGTGGCTTCCTCATAATGAAACCCACCTATGTAAGCCTTTGTTCTCTCTTCTCCTTGACCAGATCTCTATATGGAAGTCCTCCTCCTTCCCTATCTAAGATCTCTTTGAATCTGTCAAGTGTAATCCTTGGTCATCTTGAATCACCATCCTTCGTGATCCACGCACTTGAGAAGAGGTCCTTCTCTACTATTGAGTGTGACCTTAGAGACTCGACACTAGAAAGGGTCCTCATTTTCTATCTATGTGAATGTGTCTCCTCCTTCACCGTAGCCTTGCTTTTATAATCATGAGTTATAATCTATTTCTAAGATCCAAAGTGATCTACGGTCAAGATTACTTCTCACACTCACTTGAGATTTAGATTACATTTTGCATGCTAAGTACTTTTAACACTTGCTAAAATAACTCAATCAACTAATTACATAATTAATTAATAAAATAATTTTACTTTAATAATTCCTTTAATTAAAGTAAATTCAAGAGTAGAAGGTTTTGGACGATTTTCACACGTTTAGACACATAAACCTGTGTGGAAATACATGTCCGATGCTACCACTAACATCAACTAGTATCACCACAATACAATTCTTTCCTTTTACTTGACATATCTTACAAAGACTATTTTTCGTGAATAGGTGGCGCTTTTGTCAATACAATCGTTTTAAAAAAAGGATTTAATTTCTTATTTAATTTTACCATGTATTGCCTTGATTATTACATGTTGTAGCTCTTAGTTTGAAGTTTTTGATTGCACGGTTTGATTTAAGATCTGTGGTGTAGCTTTTACGAAAATCATGCCACTTAATAATGATATTGAATTCATACGAGTGACGACTAATGTGGTGATGGGGAATTTAATATCATCGAGAATGATAATATCATGTTGTAAAATTGTTTAAGTATGGGAGTGAAAAGTGATTAACATGAAGGCTAGTTTTAGAGGACGCATAAATGCATGATGTGGATTTGTTGGTTTGGGAAAGGAAAATGGAAATGAAGGGAAGACTCTGCATCCACAATCGACAAAATTGGTTTAAGTGTTGAAAGAGGTACATTATGAGTAATGCGCAAGTGAAAAGGATATTTTTGGGGGTTGTGGGTTACGAGACATAGGTATTGTGGGGCGAGGGATGGCTTAGTCTTCTGCAATAGGACTCTCACAACAAAATAAATGACTAAGTGTTAAAATTGTTGAATGATGAAAAAAAGACTATGGGACTCGCGGACTTGGTGGTAGCCTCCTCCGCAATCTTCATTTTAAGAAAAATAGCTAAGTATAGGATATACAAGAAACACAAAAATGACTAAGTATGGACACGTAAACATTGACCAATGAATGTGAATCAACAATGGGGTAAAATCAATTTAGATCTAAGCAGGGATGATTTTAGGGGCTAAATTTCGCTCATGGGCTAATTTTACGTGGTTTTTCCAAAAAAAGATTCGCTATTTTAAAAATGATTCGCCCAAATTTTATAGGATAAAATTATTTTACCTTAAAAATCGCCAAAATTTTATAAAAACTATATAAAATCCTTAGAAATTTGAATAGTTTTTACAAAAATATCGCCAAACATTTATAGTTGGCATATGAAGGATTAGTAAGATTCGCCAAGGTTTCCACATTTTAAAATAAATTTCCATCCTTAAAATCATCCCTGGATCTAAGGAAATAAAGAAAAGACTAAAATTCAATCACTTATTATTTTACAAAAGTTGTAATAGAAAAACAATGCAAACGTACAATAAATATAAAATGTGCAAAATAAGTTCATTAGTCATTAAACCAATTTGGTGTGAAAATGATTCAAGTTAACCACTTATAAAGACAACAAAGTTCAATGGAACAAAAGAGACATTGTATTCAAATACATGCATGAATAAATCATAACAGTTTTCTCCATCAATTTTTGAAATATCCATATATTATGAGTAATCAATCAATTTATAATGAAAATTAGCACCATAAAGTGAAATTCCATGCTTTAAGGCAATTTTTAACAAATTAATATTTAGTGAACATAAACCACTAAAACATAAAACATCATATCATATTTTTTTCAATTTCAACTTGTTTCTCTTATTGGGAAGAATGAAATGAATTTCACTACAATTCCTCTCACAAGTAGATGAGTTTCCAAGTGGTCCTAACATACAAATATCAAACTGTTGTAAATCTGACACATAAACTCCCTAATATTTTCATAAAGGAAATGTTGTTTCTTGTCCCATCATAATTCTTTGATTGGGGTACATGCAATGATTCTCCACCACCCTCAAAATTCAATTGGTCTTGGATCAATGTTCCATCTATAGAAACATATGCACAATTCTCCATGATAATATAAGTTGGACAATGGCATTATTCATGGCATCACCAAATTTGTAGATACCCTATTGCAATCATTATTACTTAGCTACAATCCTTCAATGGATGACACTACTAGATGTAATTAATAGGTATTCCCTTAATCATTGTTCCTCATGCCAAATTGCACCACTCTTAAATCTCATTTTTCTAATTGTTAATTTCTGTACAATGCCCCTTCGATTGAGTTGTGTTTGTACCTTCAAGAATAATTTCTAGTCAATGTGCATTTGCACCTTCAAGAACAATTGCTAGTTTTAAAATTTTTGAAGAAACATATTTTGAGTGTATTTTCATGGATAATTTGATATGCATAGACTTTGACTCCTTAACTTTTCTATTTTGAGGCTGACATGATATATGTGGGGCAACATATTTTCTTCAAACTTTTCAAATCTCAACTAAGCTTTCAAAAATCAACTTGTAAAAGAACACCTTAGTGGCCAAGGGTTGTCCACAATTATTTGTGATCAATGAAGACACCACCAATTTGAATTTGGTGCACAACATATCTAGGTGAAGCTTCAACTTCTCTCATAGCTTCCATTATGTGCCTTCCTAATGCATGATCATATTTCGAAAGAACTCAGTAATTGATCTCTAGAAGGTATTATGAAGTTTTGAGAGGAAGTTGGTTTCCTTAATGCTATGGAACGTTGTAATTTTATTTATTTGCCTAATATTGTCATAGTTTTAGAATAGTTCCAAGTGTGTTTATGAGAAAAGAGTGTTTTTCCATGTAATGTAATAGAATGGTCTATTTTAGATAGGAATTTGAAATAGTTAGAAAATCTAGGGTGAGCTAGAGGATTGTTTGGATTCGATCCTATTCAAGGAAACAAATTAGTTGTTGAGAAAATTAGATGATTTTGTTTATATTTTCCAAAAAAATAGAGGATCGATTCTATTTGAATCGATTTCCTCTTCTTTGTATAAATAAAACCCTTGGGTGTGAAAATGCAACAGTGGGAATAGTGGGAATAGTGGGAGTAGTGAGAACAAAAGAATGTTAATGGAAAATTGTTTTCCTATTCACGCTTGGTGTTCCATTGAGTGATTTTGTCTCCCAGCTTAGTTCTTTGCACATTATTAATTGTTGTGTTCATTTTGGTTCTGTTGGAATTGATAAATTGTATGGCAACAATAAAGTTGCAAGGACACATTTTTTATGCTTAGACTCGTTTGCAAGATACAACTATCATAATCACTATCTTTAGTGGGCTCCAATTCAACCAGAATGACCTTTATCCAAAAGGAAGCAAGTTTTTATTCACACGATGGCCTGATGGTCGGTTAATAGAATGATAAGTGGTGGACGTGTTTAATTTTTTTCCAAGAGAAGTCTATTAACCAGAACAAAGAAATTTCAAAAAGGTGCATTTCTATTGTGTCCCAAAGGCTCGGTGGTGTGACGTCCTGGTGATTGGTTCACTAAGAATAGAATGCTCGAGAGGTTTCACTGGTGGGTCAGTGTCCCGGTGGTCAGTTCATAGAGCATTGGAGGTTCGAGAGGTTTTCCCCGGTGGTTAGATGTTCCAGTGGTTGCTTAGCAGAGTGGAGAAGGAGTCACAAGTTTTGTTTCCGATGGTCAGGTGGGCGGTTAACAAATATGTTAATTATAGGGGTTTCAAAGACTGAAATCTTATTCAATCCTGATCATTATTAAATGGATTAGAAAAATCCATTCAAAAAATATTTTGTGAGTGTAGTAACCGAGTTCCACTCTAAAATCACAGAGATTTTAATCTTGAAAGAGAAAAAGGAAACTCGTGGGACATTGAATCAACAGATTTTTGGAAGAGATCGCTAGCTGGAAGCAACATTACAAGAAAGGGTATTGAATGGTAAGGCTTGAGGTTTATTTTCTACATGTTTGAATTCAATCTATTACATATTGTTAGCAAGTTTTTTTTTTACCCTGCATCAATTGGTATCAAAGTATATTTACTACTTTCTTGTTCAATGTGGAAAACAAATTGTTGACATAATTGCATCAGAGTATAGTTTATGTTGTGTGTGAGAAATACAATCGCAGTTTTCAATTTGATATAGGAGTTTGGATAATTTTTTTGAAAAGGATAGATATGGAAAATGACAATATATTGAGTAGATGATATCTTGAGTGGAATCTCAAGATAATATATGTGCTTGTGTATGATTTGCAGGTAGCAACAAAGATGAAAGGAGAAATTTGTGGCTATCCCTATAGTTAGTGAAGCTGGAGAAGTGAAGGAAGAAGAACAACATAATCTCTTGAGGAAGTGATAAGGAGAAGAAACCTACAACTATCGCAATTGAGGAGCGGGGAGGATGCTCAAAAGGTTTTTAGTGGAGAGAACCAAAGAATACCAAAAGTCCAGATTTAGAAGGAGAGAAACCTTGGTGAGGTATTGGGTAGTAGGGTGGAAAATACTTACTACAGTAGAGGCTTATTGCAACCCACAATGACCACAACGAATCTCAAAGAAAATAATTATATGGATAGTGAGAGGAAGGGATTAGAAGCAGGAAATTGCCAAAAAAAGATGAAAGCAAATTCCAATGAGTTAGGCATTGAAATAGAGATAGTCATGTTAAAGGAGAGGCTCAGTGTAATGATGAAGCTGCTACAAGAAAGAATTAAATAAAACTAGAGATGTAGTTGGAATTTGAGGAGAAGGGTAATATGGCCTATTATGCAATTATTTGCTAGGAAGCTAAGGCATAGATTCTATGTCTGGATGAAGATAGAGGAGAAACTAAAAAAAGATGAGTATGGGAAGCAGTCCTTTGGAGCAATACAAATAGTTCACATTTGTGAACTAGAGCAGGGAGTAATGCTTAGTGATGATGAGAAAGATGAGAGACCTAGAGAGAGTCTCATGGAGTGCATGGAAAGTGTATTCCAACATAGAGAAGATATGCCAATGTTAGAGGTATCAAGAGAGACAGAGGAGTCTCACTATTTTCAAACTAATTGTTTGTTTGAGCATGTGTTTGCAGGTTATAAGGATGGAAAGGTACAAGAATTTTTCATAAAGGGAAAGAGGTTGCATTGTCTCATGAGGACAATAAAGAATAAATATATACACAGTTGGAGAGCATAGAGAAAGAAGGGTATGCATATACTTCACAAAAGAAATTTGCTGCCAGATCTTAAACAAATTGATTTGGACTTCTGTGAGCATTGTG
>ML784352.1:264580-288835 GCA_009831015.1 Picea engelmannii
AGAGTATGTTGCTGCTACAGAGGCTAGTAAAGAGATGATTTGGTTACAAAGGTTTATGGAGGAATTGGGAAAGAAGCAGGAGAACAACAGGTTGTATTGTGACAGTCAGAGTGCCATTCACCTTGCAAAGAAATCAGCCCTCCATTCGAAGACTAAGCATATACAGTTGAGGTACCACTTCATATGATTCGCCTTGGAAGATGGACAATTGAAGTTGGAAAAGATACACACTAGCTAGAATCCTGCAGACATGTTAACAAACGGAGTAACCAGGGAGAAATTGAGTTCCTGCTCAGTTTCAGTTGGTCTTCAAGAATGAAGATGAAGAGGAGAAATTTTCCAGGTCCAAGAAGGTTCAGAGTCCAACATATACAACAGCGGTGGAGTTGTTGAGATCAGTCTCCAAGCAGGAGATTGTTGGTTGTGGAGCCTGATTATCTTCCTGATTTAGAGGTCTTTTACTTTCAGCCGTGTTTATACCCCATGAAGTATTTACACCCCAGAAGTGTCGTGGTCTGGCTATCTTGCTTTTTTTCATCGCAAATACACATAAAGAACATGTGGTGGGGTGGGACTAACCAACCAGGGCACTCTACGTTTACCAATGAATCGATTTTGCAGGGAATAACAACATGACTATGTGGATGGTATAGTTATATAACAGTTCTGGAGGGGAGAGGTAATGGGGGAAGACCCTAATTCTTGCTATGTGGATAGGGGATTCAGAACATGTTTAGACAAGGTTGAGACATCCTTACAAAAGGAATGGTCAGGTCATCCCCATTCGATCCGACAAGGTTGATACTTACTACGCTGCTCCATTGGCGGGGGCATACTCTCCTAGATTCGGTGTTGAAATGAACGGTATTATATACTCGTTCCTTTATACACTTGAGAGTCGGGAATGAGCCACTAAATTCTGCGTTATTATCCAGTTTATATAGCCTACCTCTTATCTCCTGATCACCAGTTTTAGCACCAAAGTGCAGAGGCATGGATTGATCTTGATGATGTGGTAACACTTAATCACACATATGGGAAAGAGAATTGCTGATAGACATATTACAAATTTATGTATGAACTTTCTCTACACGTACTCCACATGCAACTGTCGAATGGACTAGGCTAGACATGCACTGTTTTTGAGCCTCTCATAACTATTTACACGTAATTTCCATGCAAATTCAAAATAAACAATACTAGAGGACATATGCCCTACTTTCTCATTGAATAGTTTCTCGATTTTAGATTTAAAATTGTTACTTCGCAGATATACCACCAGGAACTCCATGCGCCTGCGCCTGCGCCTGAGCAGTTTTGTGGTTCCAGTGTCAACGATGTTTTCATGGTGCTGGTGTTCATGGGCCCGTGGAAGATGTCTGGGATGATGTGAAAAAGAAACTATGCCAAATTATGTCGTTTAGATACATTGCAATGTGTCCAAAAAAAGACCTGGCGAGTGGACAAACACTTATTAGCTTTTTATTCTTATTTGCTTCTGGATTTAATGCACAAGATTTTGTTAATAATTGATTGTTTCATTTAAAGAACTAAAGTCTCAAACATGTGTTGGTGTCTAGAAAATTATTGTTTCAACATGTTGATAATTATTTCTGTCATTAACTAATGGGTTACCTCGTTAGCATCTGCATAAAACTGGATCAAATTTCCAGTTTGTGGTAGCACTTACAAATCTAGTCATCATTGGGGATTAAATTTGCATCCTCCATGCCATGATTAAGATAAGGCAGACTAATTAATGTAATAAAATTCGTTGAATATTTTCCGTTAGATATGCATTTATCATTTATTTAATAATATATGATGTTTTAACTAATTATTGACATTTAAATTGATTATTTTGATAAACTTTGATGTGATAAGGAGTATCTATATTTGTTTATTATTTGAAAATAAGAAGTTATTATAACATTTTATTAAAACTATTTGCTTGATGGAAAATTTGATTTAATTATAAAATTCATTGAAGATTTTCCGTTAGACAAGCATTTATCATTTATTTAATAATATATGATGTTTTAACTAATTATTGACATTTAAATTGATTATTTTGATAAACTTTGATGTGATAAGGAGTATCCATATTTGTTTATTATTTGAAAACAAGGCTGCGTAGCAGTGTAGTCCCTTCCAAGAAGGTTACAAGGTAAATTGTGGAAAATGGGTTGGAATTGTAAATGATGGAAGTGTTCAGTGCAAAATGTATATCACGAAAATGTTGTGTGGAACATGTATATCACAGAACATGGGGCATAAAATTTCGTTAGCGCTAAGGCATGACCCCATAGAGAGATAATTGGTTAAGATGTTGAAAGCAACATGAAGCACATGTGGTATCCATGCAGTAAATGACACGTGGCATGTAGATCACCATTTATTTTTTGAAAGTATACAACAAAATACAATTTGTATATAGTGGAAGAAAAAATTTGGAAATTTAAATGCATTTGTCATATAGACTGGTGAAAGATAAAAAAATGTATGAGGACATAAATTTAAAAGGAGATAAGAAAACAATTTTATTTCAAATATGTCAAAAAATAAAAGTTTGTAATCAAAAAAATAAAAGTCTGTTACATATCAATGGAAATTTCAATGCATTTGTCATATAGACTAGGATTGGGGCTCCCGCGGACCATAAGAGAAATATGTACAAGAAACAGGACTGTAGAAAGAAGATAGAGTGCAATACCTACAAAAAATGTAAATTGAAAGGTATAAGTGTTTGGCTACATATTTATATTTAAAAAAGTGGAATAACTAGGTTGATAAACAAAGCAGAATGCAATAAGTAGACTTACATTGATGGTACATATGAGCCCTTTTGCTATTTTCTTGCGGTTGCCATTTCATTGATGTCGTCGATGACTGCTGGAATCGTGGCAACTGCCTGTTGCCTTTCATCGGCGACCTTCTTCAATTCCCTTTCTATCCATTCTTCAATGTAGCTTCTCATTGGGGCAACATTGATCTCAATCCAGACTTTTATGTTGAAAAGATCGTTTTCTAATTCCCGGGAGTCGATAGAAACATTACACAGAGCATGATGAATTTCCTCATTCTGTACTGAATAGTCAACTAGCCAGTCGTCAACGTGAGCTTGATCATATTCAAGGATGCTGTAAAACTTTTCCAAAGACAACGCCTTAAACATATCAACCTGTTTATCGAACTCTTGCCTAGTTAAGGGCAAGGAGTTTCTGATTAAGTCGAGGTCTTGGAAGTCGTTGGTCTTTCTGGCCAAGTTTATTCTTGACAACCTTGTGAACAATTTATCTTTCTTTGATATGGCTTGTTCACATGACTGAACAATGAGATGCAAGTTCTTCATTTTTTCTTTCCAGCATGCATTTAATTGACCGATTTGGTTTTTGGAGGGAAGATCTTGTTGTATTCTTTTTGTTTCTGTCATATTGTTGACAATGGTGCCAAAAGGAAGGACCGTGTTTAAATAGAAATGTTCTTCATCTTTTAACTCCGCCTGCAAATGTTTGAGAAAACCATGTGCCCTGGTTCTAAGGGAAGTGATGGTTTGTGATGTTTTCCACGCCTTAGTCACCAGTTCTGTTCTTTTCTTGATATTGTTCTCCACATATCCTCTATAGGATGCAAGGAGGCTGGAGGATCCTTTTAAGTTGGGTGTAGGGGTGGCATGCATGGCTAGTGCCAAAGGATTGAAAAACAATGGCATAGGAATCAAAGCCTCTTCCAATTCCTTGAATCGATCCTTCAGTATGGCATTCTCGGCCTTGATGCCTCAAATGGAATCATAAAGTGCATCTCCATTGGCCTTGTGAAGTTGTCAGATTTAGGACGACCGCATGTTGGCAAGGTCAACCTCTGAATGAGATTTTCCTTTCTTATTTTTTACATCTTTTTTCTCAATTATCAATTTTTTGGACTGGCTGTCAAAAACAACGCTTTGGAACACGAAGGATTCATCTTCGTCAAAATTTTCGGTATCATATATTTCCATTGGACGACTACGCTGGATGGCGTCTCTGGGATGATCAAGGTAGCAGAGCATGCTATCCATATCAGTGTTACGTTCCATGTTCTCACTCTGAATTTCTAGTTCTTTCGCCTGTCCCACATTTTTTTTTCTCTTCTTGTCTACTGTAAGATTGTGAGAACTATCGATTTTAGAGTGAGGAGGGTTGTTATCTCCTCCTCCGTTTGAAGAAATCCGAGTTGCTTTGTTGCTGTGGTGGGTCATTGGAGCGATGCTCTGGGATGTCGTACTTTTTGGATTGCTATTCGCTGATTGAACACTCTTGTCACTGGGGCCTTTCCCCTGATCTCTGTACAATTTAGTGCTTCTTTGCAGTGTGTCTAGGTCACTGGCATCAGAAGTAGTAGCATTGCCGCCAGTGTCTCTGTTTTCGGACATGTGTTTTTTGAAAAAACAATCGCCTAGGCCAAGTGTTTGCAAATGTTGTCGAAAAATATTATCAGGGTCGAACCCTCTTATGATTTCAACATATCTCAGGTTGAAGTTGCTAGAATGCACTGCAAAATCGTCAATTTTGTTGACATTTTTCAACACGAACTCCTCGACTTTCCTAGGCAGAAGAATGAACTGTTTTTTTTCTCTTCTTTTGCAATAAATGCAACCAATAGTTGTATTGCCATGCTACTTCTGCAACAAACATTCTGTCCGTAATGTGACATGGAAGGAGAGCAAGTTTTTCTGTGGAGCCAAAAATTCTTATCAAAGTGTAATTATCCAAATGTTCAAGTGTTCCCTTCCTGTCCAAAAAATTGGTTGCCTGTTCATATATGCGGGGAGCATCTTCTCCTAACAACAAAACTTTGAAAATAGACACGAAGCAATTAAAAACCTCATAAAAACAATGGGAAGTCTTATGCTTCCACAAGGCTTGGTACCAGAACGTTACTGGTTCGAATTCCCAGTTGACATTCTTGGACAGAGACAGTCCTGGAAACTGACACCAATGTGCTATCGCAAGAACTAAGTAGGACGACATATAAAATTTCTTTTCTCTTTTGAAGATTGACAATTGGGAACATATTTCATGGGAAATTAACTTGCCCCAATAAAAAATGGCTTGTTCGTTGACTGTGAAATAAAAAATATAAAGAGCCATCCTGGAAACAATTGTTGTGGACTGCTGTCTCGTTATTCTTGTAAACAACTAGGAAATTTTGCGGAATGGATTTCTAAATGAACTAACTTGCAAGCTTGTGATATCTTGAGGAACTAGAATTGGGTCTTCCAATAAATGGGGCAAGAGGTCCAACCCATTATTTTTCTTTTCTAGGAACTGTTTTCAATCTTCTCCTCTAAACATCCATGTTCGCTCCGGTAATCTTAACATCTGGCGGAAGACCCGAGGTGACAAAGAAACAGAAGAGCGGTCCCGCTGTAGAATAATTATTTTGTCTGAAATAAATTTATTGGTGCACCAAGAGACGAGGTCCTTACAGTCAAAAACCTCAGGGACACAACCTGCACTAGCAATCCCATAGGTCTAAATTACTTATTTCTCTGCGGAAGTGGTTGAATAATAAGAATATGCCCTAGACCACTGGAAGTTCTGGTCTTCACGCCCAAAGATGTTCACTGTATCTCAACAGAACTGTTGTCGAGATGATGCCATAGGTTTATGAGAACGTTGGTTTTCTCCAGACGATGGTTGAAATGAACACTTAGAGCCGATAATGTAACTCTCTGCTAAATCTTGGTTAAATACTTATGAATGGGAAAGATCCTCAAGCCTTTCACTGATTAATGACAATTTGTATGGGTGGTGCATGATGAACTGTTAGCAGTAAAGCTTACTTATTTCATATTTAGAAATGTGAAGGTGATAGGTACGATGAAGAACAATTAAGGATTGGAGGTTTCGTGAACGTGCCAAGGCGACGACGTGTGAACGACATTTCATGATTTTGAAATAAACACTCGGAAGGGATAATATAACCCCCTACAAATATTGGTTTAATGCGTATTAATAGGAGATCTCCTCAAGAATTTCGCCCATCAATGACAATCTATACAATTCCTGCATGATGAGCTGTTAGAATTAAATGCCGGTAATTGCATATTTAGAAACAAGATATATAAAAAAAAATTTTTCTTTTATTATAGACAAGTGCGAAGGTCATGGAGACGGGGGAGAGTAAGGAATGAATGGCAAGGTCTGAAAAGCAGTCAGACAATATTCAAAATAGGGTTACGGGGATACTCAGGAGAGGTGAGTGTTCCACGGTCAAATTTTATGTATCGGATTTTTTGACTGCAAAACGTATAAGGAAAGGTTCAGCGCCCGGTTTGTATATTTGCGGAATTCTGGGAAAGTGGATAAGTATGGAATAGGGAAACGGTTGGGAGGACTCATTCTAGCGAGGATTAAATTTTTCATGAACGGACCAACCCGATGACACGCAAATGACATTCCATGATGTTTGAAATTGACGCTTGCTAATTGCATGCCTAGAAATAAGATCTTATATATAGTTGGTAAATGCTAATTGCAAAAGGGCGCAGGCACAAGAAACATCGATTAGGAATGAAATATTTATTGAACCCACCAAACCAAGGATCCGCAAAATAAATTGGAAGAAATGGCGAAGTATGGAAAGCGGATAGACGGGCTTCAAAATGGGGTGACAATAGTTCCATAGAAGACGTGAGGACTCGACGGTTAAATTGTATTTCGTAGAAGTTTTCAGTGCAAAATGTGTACCATGGAAGAGGGCATGATAGGTAGATTGTAATACAGAAGATGGTATGATCTGAGTCCGGTTGTAAATTTGTATATCGCGGAAGTGATGGTACTATTCGTAGGTCATGGAACAATAAAAGTCCAATCTAGAGCCTGCGTACCGAGAATCCACAATCAAAGAAGTGTCTAGGTATGGAATGGGGAAGCGGTCGATCGGTGTCATGATATAAGAGCATGAGTGCAAACATGAACCCGCAAGTCCGCCCATGCATGCAACCAAACATTTTCGAAAAAACAAATAAGTGACGAGAAAGATAAAGTTCAAGAAAAAGAGAAACGAATATTTGGCTAAGTATAGAAGACGGAAAATAAGGGACAATATATTCACATCTATAATAGATATATGATTTTCCTGCCAAGATATATACTTGCAAAGAAGTGCGAAGGTGGCAGGCACAGAAAACAACAACTAGGAATATGATCCGCAAGTTTACTTGGTTCTTGGTTGTATGCTTCGTCTGTCAATTTGTATATCGCGGAACTCCAAGTAATTTTTTTAGCTAGCCAACCCACAAGTCCGACTGTCAATTTGTATAGTGCGAAACTCTAGGTGCTGTTTGTGGGACACAAAAATATAGAGGAAATGATTTTCCCTTTAATATAACTTCTGTGACACAAATGTAGTATGTGGCTCATTTTTATCACTTTTCCATCCGTAAACAATGAAAATCTTGAGCCCACCAGCCATGGAGCATGTGTGTCAATTTTTATATTGCGGAGCTCCGAATGCCGTTTTGAGTTCACAAAAAAATAGAAGTGCAATGTTGAGCTAGCCAGCGCGTAAGTCTCCCTGTCAATTTGTATATCGCAGAACTCTGGGTGCTACTTGTAGGACATGGAACAATAGAGGGACAATTTAGACAAAGGGGAAGTGCTCGGTCGAAACGCGTGAATCCGCCAACCCGCCTAGCAAGGAATTTTCGGAAAAAACGATTTAAGTAACCAAGAAGACAAACTACAGGGGATAAAAGAGTGGGAAAATAGAAAGGCAGAGGGAAGTTTCGTAAGCGCGAATTGGTTTCAAACAAGCCCTATTGTTGCAAAACAATCATTTTCTATTAATTGTCAACAAATTCTTTGTTGAAGATTAGATTTTATTGCAACGTGTGGGCGTAAGTATGTTCTTGATACATTCTTCCATGACTGTAACATATTAACTTAAGTATTAAACTTCATTTTCTACTAATTGCCAACAAATCCTTTGTTGAAGATAAGATTTTATTGGAACGTGTGGGTGCAATTGTGTTCTTGATACATTCTTCCATGACTGTAACATATTAACTTAAGTATTAAAATTCTTTCATTATGGGTTGTTAGCATTAAAACTTAATAATTGCATGTCTAGAAACAAGAATGACAATTTTCCTGCAACTTTGTACTTTGGTATTGCTATGTTCTATCTGCATTGTGAATAGAATTGAACATTGGTTTGAAACTGTGTGTAATCCATTTTTGTTTGCATAAAATCCTGGTGGATTGACACAGTACATTTTCATGCCAACGAGAACAGGCGAACAAACCATGCCAATGAGAACGTGCGTTAAATATAGAAAAGAAGCAACAACAAAGACTCCAAGGTAAAAAATTTTAATAACAAATCCATTTAAAAAAAAGAAGAAAAACACCGAGTATTGTACCTCTGTCCTTAGAAATTGGACCCAGTTCTTTGGGGAAAAACATTGAACGTATCTACCACAAACACAAGCACGGGATCTGCAGTATGCAGAATCCTTGCAGTTTTCTCCTCAATGAATCATCCTGTGGTAAAATTGATATTTTTCAGAAGCTTCCCGTGAGGAAGAAGACGAAAAATGTTCTGGGGAAAATGGAATAGCCCTTAACTGAAAGTTAGGACACAACTAGAAACCGACTCTGCATAGTAAAAAAAACTCCAGGGACACAGGTTGCACGTGCAATTTCAGAGGCCCAAATTAGTCCATTCTGGATGGAAGGAGATACCTAGTAGAAATATTCCTTGCACCAGTGAGAGTTCTGGTCCTCATTGCCAAAGATGTTAATTGTATAATATCTATGGGAGCATCAACATATCATTTATTTATAGTGAAAGTCTTCTGCCTAGAACAGACTAATTTGGACCTCTGGAATTCCTACTTTCGAGCTGCAAAGAGGCTATTGCATTCGGCGTCAGTTTCTTTTCTGAAACTCCTTTTGGTGTTGTCAGGACCGCCATCACTGAGCCAGGAAGTTATTCCCATTATGGTTGATTTCAATTTATGCGTAGGAGTGGGAACAATCTCTGCATTGCCATCATCCATTTCTGTATCATCGCCCATCAAATCATCTTCTTCCGGCTCGAAATCCATGACGTCAACCTCTGCGCCAACCATCAATGCAACTGGGTAGGTTCTCTGAGTAGGCAGGGTTCCCTTGGAATTCTTTGGCTTGAAATATATCTCTCGTTGTACCAAGGGACCATCTCCTTTTTTGCTCCTGGGCGGAGGGAGATGAGTAGTAAGAATATGCCCTGGAATATTGGAACCTCTATCCATTATGCCCGAATGTGTTTATTGTATCTGGACATAACTACTACCACAAGTTAATGAGAATTTCCGTTTTCTCTAGATGATGTTTGAAATGACAATTGGGGAGGGATAATATAACCCTCCACAAATTATGGTTTAATGCATATCAATGGAATATATCCTCAAGCCTTTTTCCTATCAATGACAATATCCAGGGTTCATGTGGAATGAGCTGTTACCATTAAATCTCACTAATTGCATATTTAGAAAAAAGTGTGAAGGTGGCGGTGACGATGAAGAGAGATTAAGAATTAGAGATTTCTTAAAGGTGCCAACCCGCTGACGCACGAAACAGATTGCATAATGTTTGAAATTAATACTTGGAAAGGATAACACTCTTCTCTACAAATATTGTTTTAATTCGTAGTAATGACAAATCTTCTCCGACCTTCCAGACATTAATGACAATATTAACGGTTCCTGCAGGATGAACTACTAGAATTAAATATTAATTATTGCATATATGGAAATAAGTACAAAGGTAGCAGTGATGGTGAATTGCAACCAAGCATTGTACATGTCGTCCACCCTCCAACCCGTGAAACAAATTCCAAGAAATGCCCAAGTATGGAAAGCGGTCGGGCGGGTTACAAAAATAAAAGGGTAGAATATATACCTAGGAGACGTGAGGGGCCGATGGTCATATTGCATCTCAGTGATAGATATCGGCCATCATTTTGTATGTCACGTAATTTCGGGTGCTATTTGTGCGTAGGGGAACAACAAAAGCGCAATGTCGAGATGGCAATTTCTATATTGCTAAACTTCGGGTTCTGTATATAAAATCATGAGACATTTGGAAAAAGGACCAAGTAAACAAAAAACGAAAGCATACGAGATGAAGGGGAATTTGTTTGCTAATTTGTAAATCATGGAAGTCCAGGTGCTATTTGCAGGCGATGGAACAATGGAAATGCAATGTTGAGCCCGCCTATGTAGGAACCCACGATTCAAAAAGTTTGTTCAATATGAAATGAGGAAGCGGTCGATCAAGCTGGTGATATAAAAGTAACAATGGAAATCTGAAGACGCGAATCCGCCAAATCCCGCACCTAGACATTTTTCGAAAAATGAGTAAGTAAAGAAAGGGAAAGCAGAGGGAAAAGAGAAAGCGGATGGCAATTTTCGGAAGCGGGAATTGGTCTTAACAGTAACTATGGAGTGCATTAAACATGTTAACAGGTTCTTCAATCAAGGAATAGATACAGCGAGCAATGTTTATAGTTTCCAGGATCTGTTTGTATAAGAGAAGCATTGAAAAGTTACAAGAAAATCATTTTTTGGATGTTTAAGTAAAGTTTTTGTACTGTTAGCTTCACCGCAAGTATAACAACGACAAATTTGAATTTTAATGTACTCTCGTTCATATGATTGTTCCATTAGACTTCGCATAGTATATATTCTTTTATTTCAATTTGTTTACTAATTTGTGGATCGCGGAAGTCAGGGTGCTGTTTGTAGGTGGTGGAACAATGGAAACGCAATATTGAACCCGCTTATCCGGTAACTCGCCTATTCGAAAAACCGCGAGCCAAAATTTTTCTACAATATGAAAAGAGGAAGCAGTCGGTCGGGCTGGTGATATAAATGTGAGACGAACAAAGTTCGCTCAGAAAAGAATTATCCAAAATACTTGGAATATAACATAATAATCCATGTAGGAATAATGTATAAAATATGAATAGATAAGATAAGATAAGATGATTACAAATGAGGAATGAGGGCTCATTTATATACCCACGCAGGGGTGCCCTTAACCAATAGTCATGTCCCTTGAGACATGTCCTTTCATTATTAATAGTTATTATTTATTAATTAATTATTATGTTATGAATATCTATTTATATGTATATTTATGTTCATAACATTGCCTTCCCCTTAAAAAATGCTTTTTCCTCAAAGCATAATCACTGGAAGGCTTCCCTTTTAACTTTTGTTCTGGCACATGATGTCTTCTCAAATATTCAGTGCTTGTAGTTGCGACTCTCGATGAAACAAGATGATATAACCTTCGAATTCCCAAACTAATGTGTTGTATCTTTTGGGGAGTGATCCATCCCGAATCTACTTTCATTGGAATTGTTTGATGATCGATTGTTCCAAGTTGTTCATTTTGTCTTCGTTCTTTTTTAGTGTGGTATTTTGTTTGTTGGTAAGAAGAACATTGCTTATTTTCCTCTTCTCCTAGTCGTTGGTCATAATGACTCTTGTGATTTGGGTGACGATAAGGCATCCTAATCTCTTGTGACTTTTCCTTGGAATCATATTCTTTTGATGTTTGTAGTGATTTGTCCACGTAAGCATTCTTTTGAATCTGAACATCAATTGAATTTGTATTGGTTCCTTTTTCTACTGTCGAATTTTGAATGTCGGATAATTTCTCTATTGGATTAGTCATTGTTTCCTTGTCGATTAATGATGTTTTGCAATCTAGATCTTCTTGTAAAGACTTCTTATCGTGCGTGAAATTTTTAGTCTGAGTTAATAAATCTTGATTATGTCGTCTTAATCGTAAAAGTTCTTCTTTATTTTCATCCTTTAAGATTTTAATTTGTTCTAGTAAATTTTGATTAAGGTTCCTTAAGAAAGAGCTTTCTTCCTTTTATTCGGTTAATTTCTCTTTGAGACCTTGATTTTCTTGTTCCAATTTTTGAAAACATTGCTTCTTCTCCTTGGACTTCATAATTTTTGCAAATAGTTTCTGATTATGATTTCTTAGGCGAGAAATCTCTTTGTCTTTTTCAATGATTATCTTGTCACATTCTTTCTGCCGATCTTGAAACTTTTGTATTGACTTCTGGTTATCTGGAAGGATCACTTCTGATATGTCCTTTAGGTCTTCTGATGATGGAGCTTCTGAAATTGACTTCATTGTAGCGTCCTGTAATGTGATTTTCTTCTTCTTATAAGAAAATGTCAAAAACTTTCTCCTTGTGTTGAAAATAAAAGTACCTAATGTATCTACCCAACTTGACCCTAGAATTATATCAACACTGTCTTCATAGTTTGACATGACATTGAATTGAGCAATGAATTTGTAATTTCCCATAGATAGTTGTAGGTTCTTAATGTCATATTTCTCATTGGAAAGACACATGTCATTTTCAATTATATTTGGCTCTAAAACCATTAATTGGTTTGCCAGGTCAACGTTAATGTGATTTTTCCTAGCGATCAGACAAATAGCGATGTTGATATTCTTTCCCTGAATAATCCCATTAACTTTTAATAAGGGATCCACATATTTTTTATAAGTAGGGGGGAATATTCCTTGTTTTTCACCACAAAACTCCATATATATATATATATATATATATATATATATATATATATATATAACTCTTTTGTAACTTAAGGAACCCTTAAAAATAATAATGCCTCCTTGTTTAAATATACTCCTCCTTTAATAAGAGCATATAATATATGTAAAAAGAGTAACCTAGATAAAAATTTGTTTTACCTTTATCTTTTCAATTTTTCCCAAGTGTATTTTAATCTCCTATACTTTTGTGTATATAAACTTATCTTAAAAAGTGCTTTAACACTTAATTTAAAATTTACTCCTTTTTTGCTTAAGGATTTAGGATACCCTTAAATAATCACTTAATATAAAGTTAAGTCTTTTTTTTTTTTTTTGAACTTTATATGATTAACCCCTAAAAAAAATTAAGGATTTATAAATCAATAATTTTTTTTTTTAAATGGGTCTTTGAAATCTTAACCCTTCTAAAAAAATTAATGATTTATAAATCAATTTTTTTTTTTTTTATTAAAGTGGGGTTTTGAAATAGTACGACTGTACGTTATAGTTTAATAATTGGTGGGGACGGGGTGACAGGCAGTGTGGAGTGGTTTGTGGCTTGTGTCAGGGGTGACATGGATCGATTTATTATTATTTTTTTTTACGGAGTCACGAGATTGGGAAGTCGGGAATGGATAGGGATCGGGAGTGGGAGTGTGTCGGGGGTTGTAAGGAGGGGGTGGGGGGACAGGGATCAGGAGTGCAGTGGTGTGTCGGTTGGGGAGAGAAGGGTTGCAGGATAAGGAAGGGGGACGTGAAGGGAAGGGGGCAGGATTACGTGAGTTACGAGGGAGGGATAAAAGGGGAAGGGAAAACTATGGGATAGGGAAAAGGGACGGGAGGGGAAGGGAACAAGGTTACGTGCTAGGGGAAGGTGTTACGGGGAAAGGGTTACAGGCTAGGGGAAAAGGTTACGTGGTGAGGGTGTAGGTGAGTGGAGAGGGGTGGGAATAGGTCGTGGGGGAATTGGGGGGAGGTTACTGGTTATGGGACTGGTTGCTACGTAGGGCTAGCACAGGTACGCTCTGATAAATAATATATATATATATATATATATATATATTGGACTTTTAAAAATTTTGAGCTTTAAATGGCCAAAGGCCAATTGTTGGTCAAAGATCAGATCAGAGAAACTCTAAATTTTTTTGTGTGTGGCTAAAAGCCGGTTCAGACAAGGTCTATAAGGAGAGTGGCCAAAGGCCAGGATCAGAAAAATGATGATCTGATACCAAATGAGATGAACAAAGTTCACTCACACAAGAATTATCCAAAATACTTGGAATATAACATAATAATCCATGTAGGACTAATGTATAAAATATGAATAGATAAGATTATAATATAAGATGATTAGAAATGAGGAATGAGGGCTCATTTATATACCCACACAGGGCTGCCCTTAACCAATAGTCCTGTCCCTTGAGACACGTCCTTTCATTATTAATAGTTATTATTTATTAATTAATTATTATGTTATGAATATCTATTTATATGTATATTTATGTTCATAACAAAATGTAAGTGAAATTTGAAGACGTGAATCCGCCAACTTCCGCACCTATAAATTTTCCGAAAAACGAGTAATACATACTAAATATGTACTATAAAGTATGAACATGAGATTTTATAGAGCATGTACGGATCCCGCATTCCATACTTAGCCACTTTTTGGATCGCGGGTTCTCGGCCTGGCGGGCTCAAAATTGGGCCTCTATTGTTCTGTGGCCCACAAATAGCACCAAGAATTCCGTGATATACAAATTGACAAGCGAACCCGCGGGCTAGCTGGGTCAACATTGCACTCCTATTGTTTCATGTCATACAAACAAAACTCGGAGTTCCACGATATACAAATTGATAGACGGACTCCATGGCTCGCGGCCTCAAGATTGCGATTGTTTATGGATGGTAATCCCTATCAACTATCTAACATTATCTAAAAACATTATTTTCAATACTAAATTATTAATATTAAATATTGATATTGTACAATTTAATTAGACAAAAAAGTTTGTACAATATGAAATGATGAAGCGGTCGACCGTGCTGGTGATATAGAAGTAAGTGAAATCTGAAGACGTGAATCCGCCAACTTCTGCACCTAGAAATTTTCTGAAAAAATGAGAAATATGTACTAAATATGTTCTTCTATAAAGTATGGACATGAGATTTAATAAAGCATATACAGATCCCACATTCCATACTTAGCCACTTTTTGGATCGCGCGTTCTCGGGCTCAAAATTGGGCCTCTATTGTTCCGTGGCCTACAAATAGCACCCAAAATTACACAATATACAAATGGACAAGCGGACCTGCGGGCTGGCTGGCTCAACATTGCACTCTTATTGTTCCATGTCCTCCAAACAACACTTAGATTTCTGCGATATACAAATTGACAGACGGACTCCAGGGCTGCCGAACTCAAGATTGTGATCCCTCATTCCATACTTAGCCATTTTTTGGATTGCGGGTTCTCGGGATGGTGGGCTCAAAATTGGGCCTCTGTTGTTCCATGCCCTACAAATAGCACCCAGAGTTCCGCGATATACAAATTCAAAAGCAGACTTGCGGGCTATTTCAATTTTAAGGGCCTCGTGTTGATATGATAACACAATTGGACTTCAGCTAGTTTATATTCATTTATTACAATATGAAATGGGGAAGCGGTCAATTAGGCTAGTGATATAAAAGTAAGTGAAATCTGAAGACGTGAATCCACCAACTTCCACGCCTAGAAATTTTTCAAAAAATGAGTAATGCATACTAAGTATGTACTCTTATAAAGTATGGACATGAGATTTTTATAGAGAATCTACGGATCCCGCATTCCATACTTGGCCACTTTTTGGATCACGGAGTCTCGATTTGGAGGGCTCAAAATTGGGCCTCTATTGCTCTCTATCCTACAAATAACACCCAGAGTTCCGTGATATACAAATTGACAGAAGGACTTGCAGACTAGCTGGCTCAACATTGCACTTCTATTGTTCTGTGCCTTCCAAACAACACTCGGAGGAAACGAGTAATACATACTAGATATGTACTTTTACAAACTGTGGACATGAGATTGTATAGAGCATATACAAATCCCTCATTCCATATTTAGCCACTTTTTGGATTGCGAGTTCTCGGGATGTCGGGCTCAAAATTGGGCCTCTATTGTTCTGTGCCCTACAAACAACACCCAGAGTTCCACGATATACAAATTGACAAGCGGACCTGCGGGATGGATGGCTCAACATTACACTCCTATTGTTCTGTGTCCTCCAAACAACACTCGAAGTTCCACGATATACAAATTGACAGACGGACTCTAGGGCTGTCGGCTTCAAAATTGTGATCCCTCATTCCATAGTTAGCCAGTTTTTGGATCACGGGTTCTCAGGCTGGTGGGCTCAAAATTGGGCCTCTATTGTTCCGTGCCCTACAAATAGCACCCAGAGTTCCACAATATACAATTTGACAAGTGGACTTGCGGGCTATTTGAATTTTAAGGGCCTCGTGTTGATATGATAACACAATTGGACTTCGACCAGTTTATATTCATTTATTACAATATGAAATGGGGAAGTGGTCAGTCGGGCTGGTGATATAAAAGTAAGTGAAATCTGAAGACGTGAATCGTAAAATCTGAAGACGTGAATCCACCAACTTCTGCGCCTAGAAATTTTCCGAAAAATGAGTAATACATACTAAGTATGTACTCTTATAAAGTATGGACATGACATTTTTATAGAGGATGTACGGATCTCGCATTCCATACTTGGCCACTTTTTGGATCACGGGTTCTCGGTCTGGCGGCCTCAAAATTGGGCCTCTATTGCTCTGTATCCTACAAATAGCACCCAAAGTTCCGCGATATACAAATTGCATTATTATTTTTATTTAATTATAAACATATTTAATGTTTTATGTTGATTAATAATAATAATAATTTATTTTTAAAGAGTGAGATATCAAATTAATATATGAGATTTCCTTATTTATAGAACAATAGACTACATCAATATATACCAAACACATTTGTATTTATATATAATCTATAAAATATTTTTATTAAACAAATGTTTTAATATCTTTTTCCTTATAAACTTTACTTTGGGAATAGAAGATAAAGTACAAATATGGGAAAAATTTGAGAATTTGGGAAAACTTTGGGAATTTGACGGTTCTAAATTTGAGAATTTGGGAAAACTTTGGGAATTTGACGGTTCTAAATTTGAGAATTTGGGAAAACTTTGGGAATTTAAAGGTTCTATTATTTTTGGGCCGTGGGAATTAATGAGAAGGAAATTATGAGTTGTTGCTTTCCAACTAAAATACCACATTCCATACTTAGCCACTTTTTGGATCGCGGGTTCTTGGGCTGGCGGGCTCAAAATTGGGTCTCTATTGTTCCGTTCCCTACAAATAGTACCCAAAATTCTGCGATATACAAATTGACAAATGGACCTGCGAGTTGGCTGGCTCAACATTGCACTTCTATTGTTCCGTGTCCTCCAAACAACACTTGGAGTTCCGCGATATACAAATTGACAGACGGACTCCAGGGTTGGCAGGCTCAAGATTGCGATTGTTTACGGATGGTAATCCCTATCAACTATCTAACATTATCTAAAAACATTATTTTCAATACTAAATTATTAATATTAAATATTGATATTGTACAATTTAATTAGACAAAAAAGTTTGTACAATTTGAAATGGGGAAGCGGTTGTTCTCCCTATGCCACTTTATGATTTAATCGAGTGAAATTAGTACTGCTACTTACTTTCTATTATAAGCAATGGATGAATGGATGGATCAATCTTACCCTTCCCTTACTACCCCACTCGTTCACCCCAGTCATTCATGAGAATCCTCTATTGCATGACCCATTCATCTGCTTCCTCTGAGAGGGAGGTAGTGGGTTGTTACATATGAAGGAAGGGAAAGGTAGGGAGGGCTTACTCTGAGAATATTGAATGGAATTAAACATTATTTTCAAATACTAAATTATTAATATTAAATATTGATATTGCACAATTTAATTACATAAAATTATCAAAGGATGTTAAATCGCTTATTTAAAAAAAAATGAAGGAAACAAAACAAAGTTTTTAAAATTCTATCACTGCAAGCATAACAATGACCAATTTGAATTTTAAGGGCCTCTTGTTGATATGATAACACAATTGGACTTTCACAGTATATATTCCTTGATTTCAAATTACTCCAGGAGATTAATTTTACCAAGTTCATCGATAAAGGAAAAATGCTAAAACAAAGCCACATACTACATTTGCGTCACAACGCCATACAAATTATTAGGCGGATTTGCAGGCTAGTTGGCTAAAAGATTGCAATTCTATAGTTCCCTATCCTCCAAACAACACTCGAAGCATACAACCACGAACCCACGAAACTCCAAACATGCTGTAAGCAAGTTCCCACAAGGTTTCGTAGAGCAAGACGGATCGACCTTTGCATCAAACAATTTGATATATAAAGAAAAGACGTCGTGGCATTCATTTTCTCTTACATCTGGTATATGTTCCTAGTAGAAAATGACCGGGGCCATGGGATATATGGGGTTTGCTTCCATGCTTCCCATTTTTGGACCGAACAATCTTATGCGCATGCAATCTCAAGTACTCGAGTCCGACGAACATTCATCTGGATATTGAAGAAATATTACAGAGACACATGAGATATTTTTTGTTTCCTACCAAATTTTGATATGTATTTGTTTTTCCTTCTTCAGCCGATATGAAAAATTGCATTGTCTTCATTTAAGGTAAATTTGTTGTGTATCTGAAAGTCGCGTAGTATGAAGACATTCCTTTCTTTCTTTTGTAGATATGTCTCATACGACAATTCTTCCAACCTAGGAAGCACATTTTGTAACAGAGGTTGCCTAACTGTACAATGCACGGTTGTGTTGTCCACGGTTCAGATGGAAGCATTGAGGCAATTCCCATATATATATGGACATTTTTCACCGCATCGCAGACAATCAATCATATCATCACTTATCAAAGCGGGGGGAGAAGCATGAGAGTTGCATTTCTCACATACAAGTTCAAAGGGGGTCGAATACGCATTCATTGCAACCAAAACAACTTCAACTTGGGAACACGAGCATAGGAATTAATACATTGAAAAATATAATACACAACTACACCCCCCCCCCCTTAAAAAAAAAATAAAAAATAAAACAACCCACATAAATTTGGTGAAGGCTATTTGTATAAGCAAAGTGAGGATGATTTTGTGGATGTATACGCACAACAATTGTAGATCTAGCTAGTTTCTTCAGATCCTGTACTATATCTGCTCCCAACTCTATTACAAACATTGGCTGGGTTATGCGAAAGATCCTTTCTCTAACATCCCTTTTCTTTGTTATATTTTTGAAGAGCATAAGGGGAAACTGCCCTTTATGCAATTGTTGTTCCATTGAAGAAAACAAATTTGAATAGGTATCAAACAATTGCACCTGCAACAAGGAACAATGAAATATTTGTGTAACTTACCTGACATACATGCACATGTGAAAGTAAAGGACAAAACTGGATATGGAAATCCGTACCATTTCCTTGTCGTTGTTCAACTCTCCATCCTTTATATGGATAATGTGTTGCGAGCCAAGTTTTCTCGCTAGTGTGAAAACTACGCCAATGGTTCCGATTGGGTAAATATCACTGCTCTGTGCAAGCTGGATGATAGTTGTGTCTGGGACGTAACGATATTCTGAACAAACAACAATTTTTTTTCCATAATACTTGTTTCGTTGAGAGAAATAATCCGATCACAATCACCATGGTCATATACTGTTTTGGGAAATATATTAAAATTTGTAATGGATATCCCATTACCCGGAAATATCTTTTCTGCATGCTTCTGGACAAGTTGTGTATGAATAATCTGCGTCACTGTCATCATGGCCTCCTTGTCTGTCATGTCAGCACGCATAATGGATCTAGTTTTGTTTGCCTTGTCTAAGTAGGTGCTATAGACAACCATTATGTCCCCGATGAACACTTGTCCAGTTCGGCGGTTGTTCAAGGCCTCTATTGATAGTACTTTGGGTGTTACAACTCTAGACCCAGAGACAATTTTTGAACAGGAAAACTAAAGTGAATGACAGTGTGTTTTTTTTTTTGTATTCTTCTTTCACTGGCATAAATCTACAAGTACACGCATATGTTCGATGAACTATGGAGCCAGAGTTTTGCAACCACACCTCTTAGCCTGCAGAACCTAATCTATGTTCGACGTCTCGCTTGTACTTGTTGATACTTCTTGTGAACTGCAAACCATGTATTGCAGATGACATCAACATATTCACCATGCCATAGATGAATAAATAGACAAGGATATTTGTTTGGTAAACATACTAAGAGCAGAGCGTATGCATATTTACCTTTGGCCTTGTCGGTTTTCTGATGTCTGGGATGACTGACTGCCCATGGCCATGTCACTAGTCCAACTTTTTCTGATGCAAGAATGTGCAGATGAACATCAGGACTAAACAAGAATATACATTGTATGCATCTAGTTATTTTGACTGGAAAAATGTGTAACAGTAAACAGGGCGTGAGGGTGGGGCACCATGACCAATCTGTATATCGCGGACCCCCGGAAGCCAGGGGAGCAATCTTGAAACCGCTAGCCCGACACCCGCAATCGACAAATTGGGTAAGTATGGAATAAGGTAGAAGCGTGACCATAGATGTGAAATTGTTAGTCCGCCAATCGGTGCACCAAGGCATTTTCGGAAAGACCACTAAGCAGATCAATTAGAAAACAAAAGGGATAATAGAAAATGGAAAAAGTAGAAATAGAGAGGGAAAAAAGGCCCATTGCTGCCAAGACATCGTTTTCTAGTCTAATATTATATTCCCCCACCTGGTTTGTATATTTAATTTACAAGCACAATTGTTATACCTTTTCGAAGATTGTACCACAAAACCCTCTGTTGTTGCACAAGACATTTCATCTTCCTGTCCAACTAACCTGTTTCTTCCAAGGTAGCAACGTCGAATATGCAATGGACATGAAGGCAAGTTAGTATGAAGACATACATGTAAAAGAAAGGGAAACATGTCTATTTATTCCAATGTAACAACAAACGAAATACGATTTGCATGAGAAGACACATAAATATATTATAGGATAAGGAAGAGAAAGAAAAAAAGAAAAAGTGCAAAGTAGCAGAACAAGCACAACAAATATACAGACAATAAATGAAAAAATGAACACTGGAATATGAAATAAGAGTACAGGTATCCACTTTTGTGATTCCTCGTCTACATTCCCGCCAAAGAGTCCATCGTCTTCTCTTGCCATTCTGTTTGTTAAAATGTAGCAATGAAGCACAAACACAACAGACATGAAGTAGGTTAATATGCAGGAAGACATGTAATGAAGATAAGCTATTATGTAGGAAGGTACAAAACATGTACATACAATAAACTAGGTGAACACATATACAAACAATAAATGAAATACAAAACAACGCAATATGAAATAATAGTACAAGGATGCACCTTTCGATCTCCTCTTCAAACGATGCAGTCAAGACTCTGTCATTTTCTCCAACTATTCTGTTTGTTTGAATGTGGGAACGCACAAAATATAATGAACATGAATGGAAGCTGGTATGCACCAGAGAACAAGTAATATGTACATACAGTAAAAGAGACTCAACAAATAGTATAAAAGATAGGTAGAAACATGAACCTTTGCGCTTCTCCATCCATAGCTGTAAATATGTAATTTTTTTTCCCCTACCCAAAATATATTACAAGCCACAAAATATTACAAAATTGCATGGCCGTAGCTAAACTATTTATGGTTTTTCGTGGGAAAGTATCCAGATATGCTTCTAGACATGGAAATATAATTTTGCAGAATATTTGTTGTACATATCATATCTCAAGTAAAAGACAAATTGTATCATGGGAATGTCAGTCTGTGTAGAGGACAAAGAACAAGTATTGTCATATGAGCACATTTCACTATACATGGTTTATAAATGCAGCCTGCATATGTTTTATTTTAACAAAAAAACAATGGATATTGCAATTTCACATGTACTTCTTGAAGTATTTTCCATGCAACTATTTTGTTTCATTTCAACACTGAAGCACCAACAAAATAGCACAACAGAACAGATATCGACCTCGCTAGGCAGGGAAAATAACAAAACTACATGTCGACTCATGGGTGTAGGGGCTGAACACCGTAAAGTGCCCAAAAAACAATAATAATCCAAAAAAAAAAAAAAAAAATCAGCTCCAACTACCGGAGCAGGACCCCGCCCATGCAAAGCCGAATGAAACAAAAGAAAACAACAAGCACCAAACCAACAAAAAACCACGAACATGTCCAACTGCATCCCCAGGGCCCCAAAGCATAAACCTGAGCCAAACAAACACAACTAGCAGCCGAGGAACCAATGAACAAGAAACAACCACTGAACCAATAAACAACATATGTATCTCCAACGATTAAGAAACTGCAATCGAAGCAAATAAGGAACTAGAAACATACGACGAGCATGCCAGTAGAAATAAGCAAACATTCTTAATTGCAAACTGCAAACACTGAACAACAAACAAGGAATATAAAATGAAACTATGGCATGGAAACTTACTTCGAAACGATGAAAGGCAGAAGCGCAGGTCAAATTCTGAACCAAACAACAACAACAAGAAGCAAATGATGAACCAACAAAAAAGAAGCACTCCCTGAACCAGTAAACAATGTATGTAGCTTCAACGATGACGATATTTCATTGCAAGGCTAGAATAAGGATGAAAGATACAATGCTCATTCAACTGGCGGTGGACAACAATATTGTGCAAAATCACTGCAACATTGTATGGAAAATTTCGAGGAAAAATGTACTCCGAGAAACGTATTTAGATAAACATTTAAGGCTGTCAGGCTATCTAAGGACCTCACATTATGCAAACATTTAAGCTGTCAGGCCTGTTGGAGGACCTCGCGTCATGTAAACATTTAAGCTGTCAGGCCTATTCAAGCACCTCAAAAAAGTGTCAATACATTTCAATACAAATACAAGCGGCAAGGACGTTGTAAACTTTGGAATTATCGATCACTATAGAGCTTGGATATCTAAACATTTCAATATGATTAGTACAAATAAAATAAAAAAAGCACTGTATATGATCTAAGACAATGCTAGCGGAAAAATGCGAAGACAAACATTCGAACTAATGCTAGCATTAATCCACCTTCAAGCAATGCATAATAAAAATATATGATTCAAAAAGATTGTAGACGATGAAAAAGTTTGGATATGATAACATATAAAACATTGGGAATAGAGAAGTCGGAAATAAGACCTCCAAACTGTTATCCAATCAGATCACTACATATATGGTACTTTTTATTATATAAAAGTCAATGTTTTTAGTTCCCTAGATCCAACAATAGATATTATGCAAATATTTGTGGTCAAAGGACAAACTAATGTGAGGTCAATGAATTATTGATCGCTATAGTCCCTCTATGCCTAAGACAAGGACTAATAAGAAGTTATTATAAAATTTTATTAAATCTATTTGCTTGATGGAAAATTTGATTTAATTAGTCAATATTTTTTTTATTAAATCTTCGATTTATTTTCTAGTTTTTATCTAAGTAGTTTAGTGATTGTCCTCAACAACCTTGGAACAAATTGGTGTGTCCTTACTTGTAATTTCAGTATTTGTCCCTACCTGTAAGTTCAGTATCCGAATAATGCACTCCGCAACGAGAAATATATCAAAAGTGATTATTATTGCAAAAACATTTCCAACTATATCAAGTGCATGTCGAGCTCTTCTCGATCTTTATGTGGTAATTAAATCTGCACTCTCCTTCTTATATAGCAAGTCCAGGTGGGGTAAATATTGATTTTGGTCTGGTTAATTCCTTTCCCCTTAGTTCAGGCCTTATTCTATGCGATTAGTCGGCTCTTGTTGCGCTTTATAAGATTATTGCTGCACCTTCTTATTATGATTTTATTTATCCCACACCTGATCTTAGCAATTCAATATGATAGACTTAGGACTGCTATACTATTCTATTGGCATGGAGATATGGTCAAAATATGAAGGCATATACTTCTCCCTTCATTCTTCATTGGCTGATTTTTTTTATCCTTTCTATAATGGGCTTCTCGTGCAACAGAGTGTTGAGAACAACATTGAAGCCCAAGTGTTACAAGGGAAAAACTCTCTATGGCCAAGGGTAAACCACAACAGACAGGTATGACTGTAGAAATCAACTCAATTCCAACATATGCTATATAGACTAATGTGCAATACAAGAAAGAGGCCTACCTCGGACCAACGTTTGATGATGTTCCACCATTGAGCACTTTGATCCAAAGCTTTATACCTGCAAGAAGTTCTCAACAAACAAGCGAAGCAAGTATATAGTGATGATATAAAAGGGGTTAGCACATCAGATAACACAATCCATTAATAAAAATTACAAACACGCCTGTTGGTCACTATAATTGCTTAATTAATTTCAAACAACCAAGTGAAACATAAATTATCAACCCAGGGAAGTCTTTTGTTTCAAAGATAGCTGCGCACTATATATGCTCAATTCCAAAAGCACTTAGTGTTGTAGTAAAG
>ML784352.1:298547-377165 GCA_009831015.1 Picea engelmannii
GGATGCACTTGTTTTTGGTACAGGTTGATTACAGGTTGGTGCATGGTTGATGCACTTGTTTATGGTACAGGTTGATTACAGGTTGGTGCATGGTTGATGAACTTGTTTATGGTACAATTTGACTATAGGTTGGTGCATAGTTGATGCACTTGTTTAAGGTACAGGTTGATTACAGGTTGAGGTACAGGTTGATGCATGGTTGATGCACTTGTTTATGGTACAGGTTGATTACAGATTGGTGCATGGTTGATGCACTTGTTTATGGTATAGGTTGATTACAGGTTGAGGTACAGGTTGATGCATGGTTGATGCATGGTTCAGATTTATTGGTATAGGTTTACAGCGATATATCTCACAGTGACAGTGTGACAGTGGTTCCATCATTCTACTTCTACTTCAGGGTGGTAGGACGAGGCAAGGATAGGTGGTTGTAGCCACCTTCCAGTTGTAGACGAAGAACATAGGGGGTTATAGCCAGAGAATTGGGGAGTTGGAGCTTCCCTCAGGTTGTATCCTGAGAAGCTAGGGGGTTGGAGCCTCCTTCCAGTTGCAGCTGGAAAACAAAAGAAGTTGGTGCTTCCAATGAATGTAATTCTTCAAGACATATAAGAAAAAGCATTCCGTGGTTTTCTCCCAATTTGGGTTTCCACGTAAAACACTGGTGTACTGTGTATGTGTATGATTGTTCATTTGTTCATTGCTTATTTACTCTGCAGTTATTGGATGATAATGCTTCATTGATATAACACTTGGATTATATGGTTAAAAGGGACCAATTTCTCTATTACTGATTCACCCCCCCTCTTAGTAATCCAACAGATCTACCATGATCCCAGTCTCGGAAACTAAAAATCCTAAGAGACTGCTAGACCTTGTTGGAGTCGGAAGTCACTCCTGGATTGCAGCAGGAGCAGAGCTCAACACCCATCAGTTTTATGTCACGATTTGTTTATAAAGGTTGATCAAATGGAAAGAAACTCATAACCATATCGTTATAACTCAGAAAACTGGGCTGGAACAACAATGACATATGAGGTCTTGACCTAACTTAAGCCAGTAATAATGATAGTGGTGAGTAAGTGGGGGGAAAGAGAGGGGAAATAAAGTCTGCTCTGGACATCTGGTCTTCCAACAGTGTTTACAAAAGAGGAAAAGTCTCGGATATGAGATCCTCTCAGAGCCGAATAAACTTCAAAATGAACCTAAAAATATTGCAGAACTTCTATAATCAAACCTACATTATATAGCTATGCAACACCCGACTGGATCATCCATGCCCGAGATTTCAGATTCAGAGGGAAAAGGAAAAGAAGAAGTTGGATTCCATTAAGCAAGAAGTCTCAAATGTTCCTCTATAACCAGAGAACCAGAGGCTAAATTAAAGCTTTACAATTGGGAGCTGTGCTCTACCATCGATACTTACAAAAATACAAAAACTGAGTAAATATACTCCCAAACATTCGCCCAACAGAGGCGTCTTAGAACTTCTAGGGCCTGGCATCTCTTCAATCAAATCTGGCATGAACTCCTTTGTCAGTCGTCATCTTAACTTTGCATGGCCTTTGCAGGGGGGGTAGCTGAAACATTAAAGGCTAAAATAGCATGTGTAGACTCCTCTGGTCAGACGAGGACTCGACATGGCTTCTTTAAAAAAAGCCAGCATACAAGACTATCTCGGGCAGACTTCCTACCGGATCCTTCATGCTTTGCATTTAATGAGTGAGTCAAGGTTTCAACTACCTCCCCCCAACTTCATTTAATTTTAGCAGGGACCAAGGTCGAGGCCGATTTGAACTAGTACCTAGAGAATGCAGCGATCCCTTCTATAGCTAAACCCGACACTTTGGTCCTTTGCACAGTTCTTTCTATCACCCCAAGTGACCACAGGCTGTGACCCTGTGCCTATCTTCAAAGGTGCTTTTGGTATTTCGTGTTTTGGTGATTCTGAAATGCAGTGGAAGGAGGAGACCCTCTGTTCTCTTGAAGTCCCGGTAGCCGAAATGGCTTGATCGTGTGCCACATGTCCCATTGGATGGATGACCTAGATCACTTCTCAAATGTGGGACCACCTCTGGCCTGGACCCTTTCGGCGTTTTGGGCTTCGGGGTTATCAAATGCAGTGGAAGGAGGAGACCCTCTGTTCTCTCGAAGTCCTGGTAGCCGAAATGGCTTGATCGCGTGCCACGTGTCCCATTGGATGGATGGCCTAGATCACTTCTTAAATGTGGTACTGCCTCTGGCTTGGACCCTTTGGGCGTTTTGGGCTTCGGGGTTCTGAAATGCAGTGGAAGGAGGAGACCCTCTGTTCTCTTGAAGTCTCGGTAGCCGAAATGGATTGATCGCGTGCCACATGTCCCATTGGATGGACAACCTAGATCATTTATTGAATGTGGGACCACCTCTGGCCTGGACCCTTTTGGCATTTCGGGCTTCGAGGTTCTGAAATGCAGTGGAAGGAGGAGACCCTCTGTTCTCTCGAAGTCCCAGTAGCCGAAATGGCTTGATCACGTGCCACGTGTCCCATTGGATGGACGGCCTAGATCATTTCTTGAATGTGGGACTGCCTCTGGCCTAGACCCTTTAGGCGTTTCGGGCTTTGGGGTTCTGAAATGCAGTGGAAGGAGGAGACCCTCTGCTCTCTCGAAGTCCCGGTAGCTAAAATGGCTTGATCGCGTGCCACGTGTCCCATTGGATGGACAGCCTAGATCACTTCTCAAATGTGGGACCACCTCTGGCTTGGACCCTTTCGGCATTTTAGGCTTCGGGGTTCTGAAATGCAGTGGAAGGAGGAGACCCTCTGTTCTCTCGAAGTCCCGGTAGCCGAAATGGCTTTATCGCGTGCCATGTGTCCCATTGGATGGACGGCCTAGATCATTTCTTGATCAACGGTCCTGGTGCTTTCAAGATTTCGCGCACAGGGGATACATGATGCAAGGAGGAGAGACCCTTGTATGTTGATGTCTCGGTAGCCAAAATACCGAAATGGCTTGATCGTTTCATGAGTTTGGCCATAGGAGATGAGCTCAGGCACTTGACCACGTGAAACTTTGCGACCCAAACTTACTCGATGGCTGTCGATCTGCCCCATCTGTAGATCCTCGCCGTTGAAAGACAAAGTGCCCAGTTGCTTGATTTTAAGCTCGAAATGGGCTTCTTCTGTGGGCTACGCTCGATGCTCATGGCTATGGCCTTTGAATAAAACACACTTCTATGAATTTACACTAGGGGCCCAAAACCAGAAGAAAACACCATGTTGCAAGAATTTGTGCTAACATTAGGCTCCATGGGGGATAGAGTCATCCCTGTGATGCTCTAAGAACTCATTTGCAGCTTCAGTGCCTTGCTGTTGGGCTATGGAGTCATCTATTAAGCCGAAAATAAATACATAAACAACTAAAAGGACAATATTTACAAAATGAGGAGCCGCCTACGGCTCAAACAAAACATCTTTTCAGGAAATGCCCATTTACTGGGCCATTAAAGACTTCCTCACCCTCCAAATCCTACAACCTATAAGTGTTATTTGAGAATACTTCAGTGATCCTGAAGGGCCCGATCCAGAGGGTGTCAAACTTACTATGTTTTCCCCTATCCTGGCTAGGTGCATCCCACTTAAGCACCAAATCCCCGAGCTTGAATTCCTTCTTTGTGACCTTCTTGTCAAAAGCCTGCTTGACCTTCTGCTGATGACTATGGGCCATGTCCATCACCTATTCCCTGATCTGTTGCACCTCCACTATTTGATGAATCCTTCTGACCATGTGATCTGGTTCTCCTTCAAGACCCTGGAAGAATTTTTCTACAGGTAACGCGAGGTGAGTGGGAAAAATAACCTCTGTCCCATAAACCAGTTGAAAAGGTGACGTGCCCAGGGAATTTTTCGTTGTCACTCGATTGTCCCATAGAGCGAATTTGAGCTTTGAATCCCAGGCCCTCTTATTGTCTTCCAACAATCTTTTGATGAGCTTGATTAGGATTTTATTGGAAGATTCTGCCAGTCCATTTCCTTGAGGATAATAGGGGGTGGAGTGAATTACTGAAATTTTGAACTGTTCGCAGAACTTAATCAGAGGCTCAGACTTGAAAGAAGCATCATTGTCAGTGAAAATTCTATTGGGACAACCAAATCTGGCTATGATATCCTCCAGGAAGCTGATAATAACCTTGTGAGAAGCACTCCTGGTGGGGGCCTCTTCTATCCACTTAGTGAAATAGTTTGTCGTAGTCAGGATCCATCTGTGCTGGCCACTTGAAGCAGGATGAATCTCCCCAATGAAGTCCAACCCCCACTATTGAAAAGGTGCTGAAGCTACCACAGGATTTAGTGGAAGTGAGTTGAGCTGCTGCTTTCCTGAGAACCTTTGGCATTTGATACAAGCTCTAACTTCTCTGTAGACATCAGCGAACAAGGTGGGCCAGTAGTACCCAGCCCCAAGAATTTTGTGAGCTGTGGTCTTCCAAAAATCATGCCCTCCACAAAGGCCGCCATGGAACTCAAACATAACTTTCTGGGCTTCCTGTAGGCTCAGACACCTCAGCAACACCCCTAGGGGGTCTCTCCAGTAGAAGACTTTGTCAATGAGGCAATACCTTATCGTCTTGAGCTTTAAAGCTCTTACCTTACTCTTACCCATTCCATCAGGAGGCTTCAGCTATTGTAGAAAGTACAAAATGTATCGGTACCAGGTGCATTCTGCTAGTGATGAGTCGTCGTGAGAGATTTTACTGGATGACTCAACTGGCTGATTTTCTGAGAAAGTATTTATGAAGCTAACCCCCAAGGCCCTGCAATTGGATTCAACCAACAACTTGGCTAAACCATGCCCTTTAACCAACTTGGTGGGATTTATCTCTAGGTCAAACTCCAAAATCTTGGCGATCCATTTACCTCTTCTTCCATCTACGTCAGGCTGTATAAGGATATCTTTCACGAATGTTGAAGACACGTACGCAGTCACTTTTGAGTGCAAGACATAGACTCTGAAAGCTTTGAGAGCCTTCACTAAGGCATAATCTTGTTTCTCCATGATTTCATACCTAATCTCTGCATCTCTTAATGCCTTTCCGAAGAAGGAAATGGGTTGCTCTCGACCTTCCTCGTTTTTCTGCAACAAGACCGCTGCTACTATATCAAAAGAAGCAAACGAAAAAATTAGAAAATCCTTGGAATAGTTAGGACTGATCAGCACAGGTGCCTCAGTCAACGCCCTTTTTATTTGGACGAAAGATTTCCTGGGCTCGACAGTCCATTTTACTTCATTTCCTTTCCTGAGCATGGTTGTGATGTGTTTCACCAACTCAACAAAATTTGAGACGAATCTCCACAGAAAATTAATCTTCCCCCAAAAGGCCTGAACTTCCTTTCTAGATTTGGGAAGTGACATGGTATGAATTGCCTCTACCCTGTTGGGACCAATCCTCACTCACTCTTTTGATATTATATGGCCTAACAACTTCCCCTCCTTCATAGAAAAAATGGACTTCTTGGGATTTAAAGAAAGGGAAAAATTCCGGCATTTCAGGAAAACCTTCCTTAGGTGACAACAATGCTCCATATCAGACCTGGAAAATTCTATGATGTCATCCAAATAGATCACCACAAACTGGTCTTTCTCTCCTATGAAGGCCATATCCATAGCTCGTTGAAAAGTTGCTCCTGCGTTCATAAGTCCAAACGACATCTTGGCATACATGAATGTCCCCCAGGGAGTGGTGAAGGTCGTCTTCTCTCTGTTATTGGGCATGATTGGTATCTGATTATACCCAGAGAAGCCATCAGCCATGTATATCCTGAATGCACCAGTTACCCTCTGCAATATGTGTTCCATGTTGGGCAAGGGATAATTGTCTTTCTTTGAGCTCCTGTTGAGGTTTCTGAATTCAACACAGAGCCTGATTTCCCTACTTTTCTTCCTTACCGGGACCAAATTGGCCACCCACTCAGAATATCTCAAGGGAACAATGATTTGGGCATCTAACAGCTTCTTTACTTCTCTCTCCATGACAGGCAGCAACATGGGATTTATCTGTCTTAACTTCTGCCTAAATGGTTTAGCCTCCTCCTTCAGTGGGATCTTGTGTTCAATGACAGACATGTCATATGTCTTGAGGTCTTCATAAGTCCATGCGAACACATTAGCAAATTCTCTTGATAGCTCAATATATTTGGCCCTCTTTTCTCTGGTCAAACTGCTCGACAACTTGACAAACTTAGGCTCCTCCTGTGTGCCAATGTTGCACTCAGCCGAATCGACATCTTCATTCGAAACTTCACCCTTTACTGCCACATCATTACCATCGAACAATCTCTCTAAAGGGACTAGTCCCTTCAGAATGTGATTGCTAGGTAGCTGAATAATCTGGTGATTAGCAATTTTATTTAAAAATACCTCAAGGCAAGGGTGACCTTCAAGGTCAGGGTCCTGATCAATGTGCAATGCAAAAAAATCATCGACAGCCCGCAGAAAATTCTTGATTTCAAGATCGTCTTCGAATACCTTCCAATGTCTGACATTGTCCGGTACAACTGGCCTATATTTTATCTCAACATCATATTTTCTCTTAGGCGATAGAGGGATCCTGAACAAACTTGCTGAAACGGCTAAGGAATTAGCCAAAGCATTTTTCTCCCTTGGAATAAAAGAGATGTTGAAAGCTGAGAAGAAATTTTCAATCAAGTCCCACACCTCATTTCTGTAGCTCCTGAGTCGAGGATGGTTGGCCTGATAAACATTTATGACTTGCTAAATAATCACCTCAGCATCTCCGAACACTGCTATCTCCTCTATCCCCATCTCCTTTGCATCCCTTAAACCCAGAACCATAGCTTCGTATTCCGCCACATTATTGGTGGCTTCAAATTCTAGCTTGTATGACAGGGACATGGTTTCTTGACAAGGTGACACCAACACTACTCCAGCACCAACGCCTTCACTAGAAGAAGCCCCGCCGAAAAACATATTCCAAACATAGGTGGTTGGAGGAGGCATCTCATGATTAAAAGGGGGTTGCCTTCTGATTTGAAAAGGGGCTTCAGGAGCAACAATGAGCTGCAACAAACTAGATCCCAAATCAGTGTCTAGTGCAAAGATAGGGTGATTGGTGGGATTTGCCTCATCACTAACAATGTAGGCCAGCTGGGCTTCTTTGTACAACCTCATGTGTTCCCCTCCAAATATTGGAATGGTAGCATATGTGAGATCCATTTGTAATGTTCCTCCAAGCTTTTTAATCCAAGATCTTGACAGCAACATGCTGAACTTGGGAGGAACATCGGCTACTACAATGTCCATGACCACACTTTTCATTGGCAGCTGAAACAAAGAGACAACCAAGTCTTTGATAACTCTAAGGCATTACACCCTCCTTGAATCAAAAGAGTACAAGTCATGGTAAGCCTTTGTCACCTCCAGTCCCAATTCTTCCATGACTATTTTGGGCATAAGGTTGTGGGAAGCTCCTGAATCCATGAGGCAATTATGCAGCACCTTATCATGTATGTTCAGGGATGTGTAGAAGGGAGGGGATGAATCATCTCTATCTTCTACCATGGGACCTAGGAAAACTGTTGGCTTTTCATCTTGAAGATTTATTGAGTCTGTGGAAGGCCTGGGGGGGCTCGGACTGTAGCAACTTAGAGAGGGACCTTTTGAAATCTTCATTTTTAACTAGTTCTGAGAGGGGTACAGGAATTCTGATCTTCTGAATATCATGCTCAAAAATAAAAGAGGAGAGGGGCTTAGGAGTTTCCCTTACCTCTAAGACAGGTTCTTTGGCTACTGACGAAGTATTCTGAGTTTTCTTTACTTTAGTAGTTATCGTTGCAGCTTTAGTAGGCCCTTCTGCTATGAGGGGCTGATCCTGGCTATCAAAAGTATCATCTTTCTTCTTTGACCTGAGATGGTATCTGTTATGGGCGTTGTTGGCCTTCTCCCCTTTGCCCAACTCATTGATTTGGACGTTCATAAGGGACTCTTCATATGCATATTGAGTCAAATGGGGAAAAGGGGAGGTGTCTTCAATGCAATGAATTTCAGGGTCGAGTTCTTCTATCTCCTCTCCTTCCTCATGAGCAACCATGTTTCTTTGGAGAGGGGTCTGAATCCTCTGATCATCTCTGTCTTTGCTCCTTTTTTCCCTTGGGGAGACCTGTGGCACATTGTTACCAAGCCTCCTGAAACCTTTGTTATTAGTATTCTAGGGATTTCTGTACACGGGCTTCCCCTCTAACTCCCACGTTTCCATCCTAGCCGAAAGAGATTTCAGCACTTTAGTTACCTCATCTGTCTGAGGGGGAAGGGGAGAGGAATGGGATGAGGAGGCTTCAACTCTCCTCCTGGGTATGTCTCTGTTAGCCTTACTCCTGAGTCGGTCAACAACCAATATATTAGACTCTACTTCTACGGTTGTGTCTTGTATGTGAGCCAGAGTGGTGGCTCTCCTTTCCCTCAACAGGAGGCAAACATCGGGATCAAAAGTGCTAGCATAAGTGATCTTTGCAGAGGCTTTTGAGGGCTTAATCTCATCAGGGATTTTATTGTACATTTTGTTAAATCTTTTGGAGAAGTCAGAAATAGACTCTCCTTCTTTTCTCTTCAAAGATCCAAACTCTGTCATGTAATACATGAAGTCTTTTTTGTCTCCCCATTGTATCAAAAAGGCATTATCCAAAGCCTCAATCCCATTAATAGATCTAGGAGGCAGGGCCCTAAACCATTTTATAGCCTCACCCTCAAGGTTATGGACGAAAATCCTCATCCACACATTTGCATGAATGATGACATGATCATCTGTAAAACTGTAAAAGGCTTCAAGGTGTTCTTCTGCAGTTATGTCCCCCTCTCCTGTAAACTTGGGTAGTTGTTTGAGGTAGCCATCTGCTGGAAGAGCATTGAGAGGCTGAGGTAGCAGAAGGGGAGTGTACCTGGCGGCTATAATAGCCTCCATTCTGGTCACGGGGGGATTTGCTCCTGTCACAGGGATATTAGGTGGAGGAGAACTCAGAGGTGGAGGAGAACTCGGAGGGAAGGATTTTGAACAGGGGATACTGGAAATAGGCTTATAGGTGAGAGGGGAGTGACAAGGGTTTCTCCATTTAGTCCAAAATCGGGAGGAGAAAACTCGGCAGGAACACTTCCAAAATTTAGGAAATGCGGGGCTTCAGAAAAGGGTCTGTTGCGAAGATGAGGGGATGAAAAAGGAGTTTCAACAGAAGGAGACTGCAAATTACCTGGTTTGGCGGTGGAAGTTTCTCCTTGGGGGGCCTTTCCTCTTTTGAAACTCTCCTGCGGATCAGCTTCAGGCGCAACTAGAGGCAACTGTGGATGGGACCGCGTGTGTCTACCTCTGAAAGCCACAATTAAAATGACAGGTTCACCACAGTGGAGTCGTCACAATGGAGTTTCCAGGTGCACAGTATCAATCTTCAAAGGCTCTGATGCACCTTTGGAATCAGAGGCTCAATGTCGTTCAATCTTAGAGAAAATTTTCAACTTCGTCCCTGGCAGCGACACCAGAAATGTTGGACTCGGAAGTCACTCCTGGATTACAGCAGGTGCAGAGCCCGATACCCATCAATTTTATGTCACAATTTTTTTATAAAGGTTGATCAAATGGAAAGAAACTCAAAACCATATCGTTCTAACTCAGAAAAATGGGCTGGAACAACAGTGACATATGAGGTCTTGACCTAACTTAAGCCAGTAATAATGATAGTGGTGAGTATGTGGGGGGAAAGAGAGGGGAAATAAAGTCTGCTCTGGACATCCGGTCTTCTAGAAGTCTTTACAAAAGAGGAAAAGTCTCGGATATGAGATCCTCTCAGAGCCAAATAAACTTCAAAATGAACCTAAAAAGATTACAGAACTGCTATAATCAAACCTACATTATATAGCTATGCAACACATGATTGGATCATCCATGTCGGGGCTTTCAGATTCAGAGGGAAAAGGAAAAGAAGAAGCTGACTGCCATTAAGCAAGAAGTCTCAAATGTTCCTCTATAACCAGAGAACTAGAGGATAAATTAAAGCTTTACAATCAGGAGCTGTGCTCTACCATCGATACTTACAAAAATACAAAAACTGAGTAAATATACTCCTAAAAATTCGCCCAACAAAGGCGTCTTAGAACTTCTAGGGCCTAACGTCTCTTCAATCAAATTTGGCCTGAACTCCTTCGTTATACGTCACCTTAACTTTGCATGGCCTTTGCAGGGAGGTAGATGAAACATTAAAGGCTAAAATAGCGTTTGCAGACTCCTCTAGTCAGACTAGGACTCGACATGGATTCTTTAAAAAAATCAGCATACATGACTATCTCAGGCAGATTGCCTGCTGGATCCTTCATGCTTTGCATTTAATGAGTGAGCTGAGGTTTCAACTACCTCCCCCCACCTTCATTTACTTTTAGTAGAGACCAAGGTCGAGGCCGAGTTGAATTGGTACCTAGAGAATGTAGTGATCCCTTCTACAGCTAAACCCGATGCTTTGGCCCTTTGCACAGTTCTTTCTATCACCCCAAGTGACCACGAGATGTGACCCTGTGCCTATATTCAAAGGCGCTTTCGGGATTTCGCGTTTCGACGATTCTGAAATGTAGTGGATGGAGGAGACCCTCTGTTCTATTGAAGTCCCGGTAGACGAAATGGCTTGATCGCATGCCACATGTCCCATTGGATGGACAACCTAGATCACTTCTCAAATGTGGGACTACCTCTGGCCTGGACCCTTTCGACGTTTCGGGCTTCGCAGTTCTGAAATGCAGTGGAAGGAGGAGACCCTCTTTTCTCTCGATGTCCCGGTAGCCGAAATGGCTTGATCACGTGCCACGTGTCCCATTGGATGGATGGCCTAGATCACTTCTCAAATGTGGCACCGCCTTTGGCCTGGACCCTTTTGGCGTTTCGGGCTTCGGGGTTCTGAAATGCAGTGGAAGGAGGAGACCCTCTGTTCTCTCAAAGTCTCGGTAGCCGAAATGGCATGATCGTGTGCCACATGTCCCATTAGATGGACGACCTTGATCATTTCTTGAATGTGGGACCACCTCTAGCCTGGACCCTTTCAGCGTTTTGGGCTTCGGGGTTCTGAAATGTAGTGGAAGGAGGAGACCCTCTGTTCTCTCGAAGTCCCGGTAGCCGAAATGGCTTGATCACGTGCCACGTGTCCCATTGGATGGATGACCTAGATCATTTCTTGAATGTGGGACCGCCTCTGGCCTGGACCCTTTAGGCGTTTTGGGCTTCTGGGTTTTGAAATGCAATGGAAGGAGGAGACCCTTTGCTCTCTCGAAGTCCCGGTAGCCGAAATGGCTTGATCGCATGCCACGTGTCCCATTGGATTGACGACCTAGATCACTTCTCAAATGTGGGACCACCTCTGGCCTGGACCCTTTCGGCGTTTTGGGCTTCGGGGTTCTGAAATGCAGTGGAAGGAGGAGACCCTTTGTTCTCTTGAAGTCCTGGTAGCCGAAATGGCTTGATCGCGTGCCACGTGTCCCATTGGATGGACGACCTAGATCATTTCTTGATCAACGGTCCTGGTTCTTTCAGGATTTTGCGCACCAGGGATACATGATGCAAGGAGGAGAGACCCTTGTATGTTGAAGTCCCGGTAGCCGAAATACTGAAATGGCTTGATCATCTCGTGAGTTTGGCCATAGGAGATGATCTCAGGTGCTTGACCACATGCAACTCTCCGACCCAAACTTACCCGATGGTCGTCGATCTGCCCCATCTGTAGACCCTCACCGTTGAAAGACAAAGTGCCTGCTCGCTTGATTTTAAGCCCGAAATGGGCTTCTTCTGTGGGTTGCGCTCGACGCTCATGGCTGCGGCCTTTGAATAAAACACAGTTGACCAGTTTTCAAACCCCACTTCTATGCATTTACACCAGGGGCCTGAAACCAGAAGAAAACACCATCTTGCAAGAATTTGCGCTAACAGACCTAACGCAAAAGATGCATTTGTGAGGGTTTAACCATATTCTATAGTAACGACATCTTTCAAAAACCAGCTGAAGGTGTGTGACATGATCCACTCTCTTGCGAGAGTGAGTAGCAATATCATCGAGGTAAGCTTCGACTATATGCTTGAGATCATGAAAAGCGAAAGTCATGGCACGTTGGAAGGTTGCTCTGACATTTTTCAGTATGCAAAAGTTCCCCAAGGACATATAAATGTCATCTTGTGTTGGTCCTTAGGTTTGATCTGGATTTGGTTATATCCTGAAAATCCGTCCATAAAGGAAAATATTTCACTTCCCGCACACTCATCGAGAACCTTATCAATGAAAGGCATGGGGAAGTTATATTTAGGACAAGCTTTGTTCAGGTCACGAAATTCCATACACACACAGATGGTTCCTTGATTTTTATTCATAGGAACGAGGTTGGATACCCATTCGGTCAAGGGAACCAGGTAGATGAAGCTGACATTAAGTAGCTTCTCCACCTCTACCGTAATAGTGGAGGCCTTCCTAGGATTAACATCTCTAAGACATTGTCGAACATGTTTAGCATCTGAATAAGTTCTAATTTCATGTTCGACAATACGAGGGCCAATCCCTGGCATCTCTTCATATGACCAAGTGAATACATCTCAAATTTTTTTGAAGAGGTGGGTGTAGATCAGAATCTCTTTTGGCGAATAATCTGCACCTATGTTTACGTTCTCAATTTTTCCAGGGGTACGAGAGATGTCGATCGAGATGGTAGGAGAAATACTCACAATATTTACTTCAGCATAAATATTGTGTGTATCAAGTGGAACTAGGGAGTGACTGACTATCTCACTCAAGGTAGACCAAAAATCATCTTGACCAATTCTTTCAAGACTTGGGAGAAAATAAGACCGATGATGCATATCATCCCAAGGTTTGTCGGAAACATTCATGGATTCAAGGATGGCTTTGTACGAAGGCAAAGTCTCATCTAAGAAATCATGTGAACAAGATAATGAAGTGGCCCATATGGGCCTAAGAACGGGATCCTCCTCGTCCGTCTACGAGGTAATAGGATCGAGATCGGTGGAAGAGTTAAGGATAGCTTGATATGAAATCTCCGCTGCTGATAGTGGCATAGCCATGCCAACATGCGACTGACCTTAAATCAACGAAGTCAGAGAGGGTAGGGTCCAAGGATCACTAAAATAGGAAGTGCGGAAAGGAATGGACTTCTTTGCTGAAGTAGGCCTACTAGACATGGTGTAAACGTGGTGAATCGGTGCCGAGAAGTCAAAAGTACCCATGAGGGAAGAATACATTCCGACACCGATATTCTCAGTTGCCGGTTGAGAATTGTCGATCACAAGGATCGATGGTCCAACAAATGCGCTAGGACTGGAGTACGGAAAGGATAACTGATCGATTGTCACAATCTCCCCTTGATGAGGAAAACAAAGTATATAGAAAATAGACGATACGACGACGACCATAGCATAGGTCCAATTGCGACCCAATAACAAGTTATAATCGAGAGGTGCATCTACTACCTCAACTTCCACCTCTACTGTCTTCCCACCTAACTGGACCAGAAAGGCAGGGAGAATACCGTGAGGGCAGAAGGAACGATCATCGAATGCAGTCAACATGGTCGACGACTTGGAAAGGGTTGGAGAACCGATAGCTTTCCAACAAACTAGGGACATCATGCAAGTGGCAGCACCTTCATCAACGACTGCTTGTTTGATGGTATATTGAGAATACTCCACGTGGATTTGGAAAGCCACATGGTAGGGTAAGCGAGGCTTCACATCCATGACATCAAACTTGATAACTTTCGAGACACTAGGTTCTAGAGATCCTAAGGCAGAGAGTAAGGCATTCCTCTGTGAGGGACACGTTTGGAGTACCTCCAAAGCCGACATCGCGCAAGGGGTTTTGCCCAGATCTTGAACAATAGAGTAGTTCTGGGTGGCTCTAGCATTAGGGTTGTGGGTAGATCGCTTGAGTACGCCTTTCGGAATACGAGGCAATGGCTCTGGTTTCTTGATTTGTAAGTTCGTCTCCAGGAGTGGAGGAGGAGCTTCTAGGCTAGTACTGGCTTTTGAAGAGTCGTAGTCTCGAGAGCGGGTGGCTATATCAATTTTTTCATCGACCATATTGATACAAACACGGGCGCCATCTTGCGATGGTGGGTTTTGACTTCCACCAGATGCATTTTCGGCGTTCGAAGAACTTGAGGCTAAGTTTTGGTTGTGTGGGAATGGATTTGTCAGCACATCGGGCGGTAGATTTAAAAGCCTCGCAACCTCCACAAGTTTGGGGCACAAGTGTGTAAGGTGGTCATCAGTACAAAGTTTACAAGGAAACTTCACCTTACGCTTCTCTTTCTTACCCTCTCCAGCATTATCATTATGTTTCGAATTATTATCTTTGTCCTTGGGTTTATTATTATTATTCTTCCCACCCTTACGATTATTTTGACCTTTCCTTTTATTCCCATCTGGTTGTTGGTTACCATTTGGGTTTTTCGATGATTGTACAGAATGTACATCCACCAACTGGATGGGTTTTGAGGATCTAGACGAAGCTGGTCCTCCGACAGACTTCATTGCCGAGTCTATGGATTTTACATTGGCGGACCCAACAATGCCATCGGCATGAGGCCCAAGATTCTGTCTAGGATCGTGATTTGGCTGCAGTGCGTCGAGAAGAAGGTGGCATAACATCCCAAACTGAGCATATATCAAATCAAGTTGTTGGGCTCTAAAGCTAGCTTCTTCGTTGTTGAAGACCCCAGAAGTAGAAACGTCCTTTGAAATAGGAGCATGCAAAGACTTTAGGAACCATTATAGAAGAAAGGCCGGGGGTATAGGAGTCTTAACTAACCGCCTTCACCTACGCCATTCCTGGATATGGTCCGAGATGTGAGTGTCGGTACCCTGGCGTAAAGTTGACAAACGTTTAAGGCCAACATCATAACAAATGGGCAGTTGAAAGTGATTGAGAAAGGCTAACACCAATTGATGGAATGACCCATATGTCCCCCTAGGTAGCTCAATGTACCATTGTGACGCAACTCCAATGAGAGTGCGTTGAAACAATCGTAACCCAATAGAATCATGATTCAGAGAATTCGATGAGCACCAAAGGTGAAAAGTAGTAATGTGATCACCAGGGTCATCGCCATTCTTACCTTCAAACTTTGGAATGTCTGATGGAAGTTTGATAGGGACAAGGGGCCATGTGGGATCATGACTCACCAGGTCATTCATTAGTTTAGACAAATATGACAGATTAAGCGTGGCTAGAAAGGGAATACGGGGTTGCTACACCTGACCCCATCCTCCCGCGAAAGATTGTGCGTTAGGAACTGCATTCCATCTAGGATTCTGGTGAAGACCAAAATCTTGTCTGGAATTATAAGACACTCCTCCGGGAAGATTCCTAAAATATGGATTGGGCATCATTCCAGCAGGAATGTTCTCATAAGGGTTATGAAAATTGCCCCCAGTTGGATTAGATCCAAGCTGGGGCTGCCCCCAACTGGATTAGATCTAGGTTTGGGAGTGCCTAAAGTGTAAGACTGACCTCCTCCAGGTGGGAACCCGAAGGATTGAAGTGGATTCATCATGCCAAAAGTATTGGTCGGAATCAACACCGAGCGGATAGGGATATAGGGTGGAACTGGTCCGCCAGCTGGGATGTTCTATCCAGCCGTGGAAGGATTAGAATCGGGGTTAATAATAGGGACACTCCCTACATTAGGATTCGCTTGGGGAATATGAGAACCACCAAACGGGAAAGGAGTGTAAGGAGGTGTAGTGCCCCCAAGTCCAAGGCTAGTGTTATGGCCAGCAGCTGGGATGGCAATTAAACACTGTGAGGTGAAGTTAGGAATACCATAAGAAAATGGACTAGAAGCCATGGGGATGGTCTGAAAATTGTAACTCGGCGAGTGGCCAAAACCCCCAAAAGGGTTCGAGGCAAGAGATGAAGCATTAACTACAGCCCGATCCATAGTACCAGTGTAAGCCTTCGACACCACAACTATAGTGGTTGCAAGTGTCGAAGGAGAGGCATTAACTATAGTGGGATTGGGAGTCGAAGAACTCCTAGTGTTCTAAAGACTAGACTCAGTACTCATCCTTGTGGAACCATAAGTCTGAAAATTGGATGTGTGTGTACCACTCCTGACAACTCTACACCTTTTAGAAGGAAATAACTCGAAAACTGGTGGTAACTATAACAACCGATGGGACCTGCAAGCTGGCCTGACTCCATGACGACTTATGAATCTCAACAAATAAAAATATATTCTATGGACAACTAGTAGTCAAAGAGCATACCAAAAAGTCAAACGACCAATATGCATGCAAACGGGCTAAAGTGGCTGAGTGGCCTCCCTTGCAAAAGAAGGTATGTCTCGTCCAAGAGGGACTTGAGACTCTCCGTTAAAGTTTGGAGGTAACAAAATCAGTTATAAGGGTCCTTGTGGGATTAACAACCAGTCGATCAGATCCCCCCGGAGAGGTAATCCTCCATAAAGGCTGTGTGATGTCCGATCCTTATCTGACTCAGGGTACAAGAAGAATAACCCCTGAAAGTAACCTATGAGATACCTAAGTCAAGCAACTAATAAACCACTGTATAACAGATGCACAGGCGACCAGTCGTAAGTCCGGATCACCGTATGGGTAGGGTAGCAAAGCTCGAAACCTTGAAAGCACCACCTCTCATAGAGGTATGGGCACTACCAAGATCTCCAAATATGAATAAATCCACTGACATATCTCTGACACTATGTGAGTATCCAAGGGTTATCCCTTCAACTAACTTCGCGCGACCTCGTGATTAACTCTGGTGTGAGCGGAGCCTCCCGATCTTACCGATTATACAATGGCCTTCTCAACTCCCTGTCTTAGACACATATGTTGATTTAATTTCCTTGGAGAAGTTTACTCACAAAATCCTATTCCAAGGCACTAAATCCTAGACTAGTTTGTGCACCCTAAAAAATAAAATCGCGACTAATCAATTTTAGTTTAAAGTGTAAATTTTATTGGCCTTGGTTACTCAAAAAGGTATGGAAGTGAAACTCATGATGTTATGACTCAACAAGAAAATAAATATGGATATAATGCAAAGTCAATCTTTAACTTTTCAATGAATGATATGCTAATAAAAAAGTGCAGCCTTCAATTTCAACTCTGCAATTCAGAAGTAAAATGCAATCTTTCGCTAAATGTGCTAAGCTAATGATAAAAATTCAAAGACAAAAATGCCAACCAATGCAAAATGCCTATTTTTTTGTATTTTCAATATTCTAAAAAGAAAATGCATGGACTGATAAGCAACTGAAGGGCCGAGTCAGAACATTTCCAGTATATGGAAGGCCAAGGATCAGAGATCTCCTGTTGTGACATGGAAACCCGACCTCATTTTATATTTTCTGGCACAAATCCCGATATACATGAGCTGTAATGGAGCAGAAAGTGTATACGCATCTTGCATAGCAGTTAGGGCACGTATATGTGGAAAAATGTATCTTTTTAGCTCTGGACTCATTAAAAAGGGATGATAAGTTTGTATAGGGAAATGGAAAAAGGCTCTCTGTGCAAGATAGAAATGGTGAGGCAAATCTTGCTATAACACCAAGGGCGAATGGTGCTCCTCTGTACAATATTTGCATTGGTTTCCCATGAAATCTCAGGTTGGATTACAGTAAATCAAGGTGCGAGCAACCATGGTTTTGAAACCACTTAGTAGAACACATCCAAGTGCAACATTATATTCTTCTCTGTAAACTTTTCCATTAAAGTGGTCATACTTGAAAGTGTCAGTTCCAGGCCTAATAGTACCATGGTCGGTCAATCAATTGCTTCACCAAGAAATCATTCTTCCTAGTTTAAACAAAACAAATAATTTGAAATTCAATGGAATAGTTTGAAATTTGACGGGATTAATCAACCCTTAACCTATCTATCTCCGTTGTGCCCTATTACTGTCGGCAATGGAAAATTTAGAAGGCAACATTGGAGCAGTTGGTGTAGGTAGGCATCTCTATCGGCAGAGATATTGCATTAGAAATCATTTCAAACATTCTCCATTTTCAAACTTGCATTTCAAACATTCTCCATTTTCAAACTTGCCTGGCAGTGACTACGCTGCCATGAAACACTTGTTCCCAATAGAACCTAAAACTAAATCATTGAATTAATACATATAAGTGCTTGCAACTTATAGGCAAAATCATCGAATTACTCAAGAATGAGAAAGGTCAACAAGTTCATTGTTAAGAGGTCAAAGCCATGATATTAGGCCACTCGTGAACATGACTAAAGATGGGACCAATACCTTGGTTGCATGTTCTTTTTCAATTTATGAAGAAAAAAGTCAAACATGCAACTTGGTCTTGCTAGAGCCAAGGAGCCTAATTCCTCATGATAGGGAACAATGAGAAAATGCAATTTCCACAAACAACATTCAATTAATGTAAGTGATATTTGACACTGTAAGCTTAAAATGACTTATCCAACAAAGCACTGTGAAAGTGGATGATTTAATGAAGGCTTGTGAATGTTATTCAAACAAGTGTAAGGGATCTAACTTCAATTGCTTGAGTGAGTAAGTATTATTTTAATTAGATGGGCTAGGAGAGTGACTAGTGATGTTGTCAAAAATCCCAGACCAAGTGCTAGATAGATTGCCACTTACGATAATACGTGACAAGGAAAGATGAGCGACGAACCCAAAAAGTCTTGTCACATCACTTGCAAGTGCCTAGTTGGTGACATTGATTTCTGTGACATTCTTGTGCCATCTTATGTGACATTCTTATTCTAGTTGATTTTTGGAACAATGAATAAACATGGGCCTCACACATAGTAGCTTTATTTTTTCTTATCTAGAGCACTTTATATGCACAATAGTGAAGGTTGAAATAGTGGTTGTGTTTGTGTCTTTTTCTTACAAATATATGTGAGAGCAACACACCATTGATTTAGGATTTCATCTTTTTCATTTGAGCATCCTTTAAATTTGGTTTTGGTTTTTGTTTGTACATATTTGTAGTCAAATTGTTTTGGACTGAATTCATGACCAATTTGTTTTTGAGCAATGTATAAACATGGGTTTTACACATAGTAGCTTTGTTTTTTATTATATTGAACTATGTTCAATAGTGAATCCATGACCAATTTGATTGAGGTGAGTTTTTCAATGGTCAAATTAACTTGCCATTGATTAGCTTGTTGTTGATATTAATTTCATTTTTTTATTTGATCTTTTGTCTTTGTGGGTTTTAGATTTGGCCTTTGTTCGCATAGGTTTAAGTTCATTTTTTCTTCAATCGAAATTTGCGAGCGATCAATTTGCAATTTTTGCGTTCTTTTGAAATTTTCTCTATTGAATTTTTTTATTATCTTTGTTTCATATTGAGTTGAGCAATTTTTCATACAATTTATATCATCTCTCTTTGAATCCATTTCATATTGGTCAAGGCCAGATGGACCTCCAAGTCGATTCTCAATATAATTATTTGGAGCCATACATGTTTGTTTTTTTTCAAGAAAAACCTCGCAAGATCCCCCTCATCACCATAATATTTGGATGGAGGATGACTCAACTGTCACCCACAATAGTAGTTGGAAATTTAACGGGACTCAAGCATACTAGAACCTATGCTGAAATAGAACTAGAGACATCACAATGAACTTTGTTTTGAAAAAATCTACTCGAATCAATTGAGCTAATCCATTGGGTGCCACTCATTCTAGCTTATTTCATTGTCACATGGGCCTCATGCAAAGTAACCTTATTTTATTTATTTAGAGTGCTTCCTACAATTGATGATATGGACATTTAACCCTTTCAGAGTTGGCATGCTTATACCCATCGTAGATCACCTCAGTAAACAATTATATAGAATCTTATTATCATAGCAAGATCCATGTTAACCCCATATCTATTAAGCGTCGAAAGGGATCAAATCCTTTGAGCTATAATTTTTTTGATTATTTAAGATGGATCTAGGGTCTAGGCTAGTTGTAGTCTCACTCAACTAAGTATAACTCATAACTTAAAACTTATGCATATATGGATATGTAAAAATATAGTTTTGATTATTGTGAAGATATATTTTATTTCTAAGGAAAACTTTGCAGAAATCCCTCCGAGTACATCTATATGATCCATGGATAGTAAAAAGGGTAAACCTTCAATCTTGATTATGGGGCCTAACCTCAAAGATAGTAAAAAGGGTAAACCCTCAATCTTGATTATGGGGCCTAACCTCATAAAGAGAGTAAAATTTGTGATATCACGAACTTTAGAGCTTTAGAGGAGATTAGTGAAATATAATAACCTCCCTTTAATTGTAAGATTAAAAACCTTATTAACTCGCTCAAAGTGGTCTAATTGTCTTGAGAGGGGAAGAGAACCATGGATTACCCATCTAATACAGGGAACAGATAAGCAAAGGTGTTAAACAGATGTTTCTTTGGAGGAAATATTCCTCCTCCTAACTGATTAGAACCGAGTCGTAACCGCCACCCCATGTTATTACCCATTTGCCTCACATCTCCCAGCGGTAGGCCGAAACCAAGAGTTTAAACATGTTCGGCCTCTTGACAGCCACCACCAGACGTTGTCTAGGGCGCCCAAGGAAATTCATTACCCTACCAAAGGGTAACTACACCAATTTCTTATGCAAAGAGCCTCTGTGCTCCCCTTTCTTTGCAGCCACAACTTTACATACAAAGCCCACACCATGGACGACTCCCAAACTAACCCTAAATCCTCAAGAAACAGATCCTGCTGCTGAGATTGTATTTTTTGATTTAGAGACGACGGTCCCCAAAAATGGTGAAAAAAGACAATTGTTGGAGTTCGGTGCAGTGGTGGTCTGTGCCGATACTTTAGCAGAGAAAGGTCGTCATGCTTTTCGCATTCGTCCATCTCCTGCATTAAAATACATTCCCAGGAAGATGAGAGATGCAGAATTCAGCACAGAACATTCCTTTGCAGAAGTTGCACCCGAGATTTTCAACCTTCTTAACGGTACATATCTTTCTACAAATCTCTGTATTTTTAATCTATCAGATATCTCTATGTACATCTTCATAACTGATTAATATGAATGGGGGATGGAGAGCAGGAAGGATATGGGCAGGTCACAACATGAAAGTTTTCGATGCCAACGAGATACGTAAAGCCTTCCACAGAATAGGCCAGCGTCCGCCTGTGGAAGCTGGGATAATTGACACTCTTCCATTGCCAGACAACAAGGTCCGATGCATTATATTCACTTCTTCATAATCCATAAATCGTCTCTGTATTTTTCAATGGATTATAATTCGTCTCTATACGCCAATTGAATTGCAGCTCTCTACTATTGGCAAATACTTGAATTTGGGAGCGCAAAAACACAGGTAACGATGTTGAACAAGTATCATCTATGCACAATTAATTAATTACTGTAGAAAATATTTATCCAGATTGGGGTTGACAAATTCGTTTAAATGACAGTAGATGTTTCCAAACATTTATACATATTGCTGACAGGGACGTTGGTCATAAATCAAAGTTTCAAATCCATTCCAACTCCTGCACATGTTACCTCCACTATTATAACTACCCCTTGAATCCTTCCATCCAAATATTCCTGGAAAATAATTACTGGACAAATAATTTGATGATTACAGAATTTGTTGGACTGTTGTGTTATTTTCATAGCAGAAGTTTACCAGATGCGCAATTGAATATAGACGTTCTTATGTGTGCTGGAACTTTATTCTTTTTGGTACGCAAAAGCTTACGGATTATATGTATGTTTCTAATGTTTTACAATAAGAAATCTAATGTCGTTGGTTAATTTTGATACAGAGATCCAAAATTCCAGCATTAGCTCCCCCTCCAGCTGAAAAAAAAATCGATATTGGAGAAAGCAGAGTGAACTGAATTTACAAAACAATATTAATACATCAATTTTGCGATTTCCACGTTTTGGAATAACGGATGCAGAGAAGGGAAACTTGGAGGAGCTCATCGGTTTCTGCTTCTTGTAATACAGATTATACGTTGGACGTTGCTCTGTGGTATTCTCGTTTATATACGAAATCCGTTTTGGGCATCAAACTATTACGCAATCTTTATATGCATTCCAAAGATGATTTAATGTTTATATTGGGAAGATAATATCTAAAAATACAAAACTTCGATTTTTTTTAATATATAAACATATTTTTTCTTTTTAATTTATATTTTATTTTTTAATTTAAGATATTTTAATATTTTATCTTTTTTAATTTAAAATATTTTTATGTATTGATAATGGGCACAATTAATCACCTTTTAATTTAAAATTTTAAACTGATGGCTAACAATTGAAGACGCATATTCTTAGTCTTCCTCCCAAATCAATGAATGTGATTTACTCTTCATAACTTCCTTGTATTTTTGAATGCATCAGTTAATCTACTTACCTTTTAACATTTACCTAATCATATTAAGAAATTACTATAACACTTGCCACTTTTAAATGATTAACCTTTGGGATTACCACGTTTGGATTTGCTTAGCTGTAGGCGCATTTCATTTTGACTTTCCTCAACTATCTACTTTTCTGTTTCATTTTCATTTTCATTTTCATTTTCTGGCTGTGGGCATGTTTTTTATTTACATTTCATATTGGATTGTCATGTCGAAGAAGCTTTGACATCGCCTTTCGACATTCATCACAACCACGATTTTGAGTGGCTGTGCTAGTATATATATAAACCAGTTAAATTATTGTTATTATTATTTTTTTTATCAAGAATTTTGTGGTGGGTTTAATATGTATCATGGGATTTAAACACTACTGAATAGATTAAACTCCACCACAAGCAATTATATTATTATAAATAATTTTTAGGAATATGTTAATTTAATATAATTAAATTAAAATGTAAAATCCTATATTTTTTGTTTTACATTTTAAAGTATTTATTTTACCAATTGATAAAAACAGTTTCAGTTTCATTGATACTCAAATTTGAATCAAAAGAAACTTTTCATGTACAAAATATAGAGTTTATCACTAGAGAAATGCCACTACCTCTAAGCATTGAGAGATATACATCCCATTCGAAGGCAAACAAACCTTCCAGGCCTAAATCTACTGCAGGGTTTGTGATGTGTACCAAAACTATTATGAAGGGGCATAAGCAGAGGAAGGTAGCCTAGAATACAGGAGCTACGATTTAACTCGTTGATTCTACGATTTAACTCGTTTATTCAGGTGACCAGGTGACTCATTTTGAAAGTTCCTATTGCTTAAGCATCCGAGCTCATTTGATTAGGCTCATCGAAACACAGTCAGGTTCAATATTTCCCCATGGACAAACAACCATTATAAATTTGGGATGGATTTGGATCTGCATCGGGATCGCTTATACTGGTGCTTTCTTAGCTACTGCCGCTACCCTTTCTTCTCTTGACCTAGATGATTGGATCGAATTGAGACCCACCAGCAGAGGCAAAGGCATATCCATTTATAGATCGAGTAGCCCGTAATTGGACCATCCCCGGTTCCCAATCCATAATATGTACCTTTGTCAAAACCACAAAAGGAAGAGGCAGTTCGAGATCGAGTTGACCGAAAAACAATAGTCGTAGTCATTGATTCAACTCTAACGACCAACATCTGAGCACGCATGAGAGAAATCATAGGCTATGATGGTTGACCAAGATTCAGAGGCAGATGAATGGTTGACCAAGCTAGTGGTTTAACTTGAACCGGTCTCAGCTTACGTTCGTTTGGATGAATGGTTGACCAAGCTAGTGGTTTAAATCGAGACCCTGCAACCCCATACCCAGTGGATTCAGTTTATTAACCAATATATCCACCCGCGGATGGTCCAGTCGTAGCAACACCATAGTCGTTCCAGATCCTTTTGCTTCTCAGCGAGCAGTAGTCCCACCTGCACCTGCAATTGTCAATTTACTTGCCTTGACCAATTTTTGAATGTTGCGATCTACTTTGGGTTACATAGGGTACTACAAGAAGTTTATACACATCTACGCTTCTATAACAGTGCTGATGGAAAAACTGCTGAAAAAGTAATAATCCTTTCAATTGACTGTAGAGTGTGAATCTTCTTTCATGATACCGAAGGAAGATCTTGCTTTAGTGCCCCAATTTTGATTTTCCCCAGTCGGTCCCTATACTTATGAAATAAATTTTCCAATTCCTGCTCACTGACTGAGTGAGCCAAAGCATCACCAGTAACTTGATAAAGCCAGAGGATGCCCGAGGGTTTTAATCCCTTTATTTCTATCTCAGAGCTCACCTATTAGTGACTATTTTGTCCTTTAATCTAACCCTCCCAATCTGCAACTTCTTGGCTTCCTTGTTATACTTGGCATGGTGGAGTGTTACAGATTCAACCTAAAAACTTTTTATCCCCTCACATGCCAATTCCTCAACTATGAGTTGGCTCTCAGTCATCTTGGACTGTACCACAGAGCGTTCCCGTGTTCAATACTTAGCTCGATGTCTCATCTTCTCTAGTGCTTAGCCATCTCTCCAGACCGTTTCCCCCCTTTAAAGTGCTCTTTAGATATGCCAAGCCACCTCCTGCCATCTAAGCAGGACCTGAATAGAGCCATCTAAGAGAAAATCTACATACAATACATCTAGGTCACCTGGACTGCACCTTCGAAAAGTCTCGACCCACAGATGGATTTCTACTTGGAAAACTTATTGGAGTTGTGGGATGGTGGGGTAATGACTCTCAAACTTCTATTGGTGGGACATGAACTGCTACTAGCTATCGAATTGACAAAGATATTGGGACTAAAACTAACTATGCTTTCACCTTTATCTCTGTCTCTTCTACTGCTGGTGGGGAAATTCGGTAAATTGCTACTGTTGAGTGGTTATTCAAATTTGAATGAAGGGATAGATATTTTAAAGATTCCAAATCACGTTATAGACAAAATCTACAAATTCTTCTCATGTATATATCATGTAAGGGTGAATATATCAATATGGAACCAAGTACAATACATATTTGAAACAAAATTATAACCAACATGGCTCTAAATGGCTTCTAGAGTCCAAAAAGAACACTAGCCTACTACATATCACTGATCAACATGATCAATCATCAAACGTAACACCACTACTCAAAATGGGATCCTTGACATGAGCTATAGGACCATCCTCTAACTTAGAGTCCTTGGAATTGTCGAGAAAACATGATCTCTTGAAAAACAATGAATGAGTCATCCACAAATACCATGTAATCATAATATGTGCACAACATGTACTGCCTTGGGAAACGTGAATGACTCAAGAAACATGACATTCATAGAATAACATCAAAATACATAGAAGACACCATCATGTACCATGCTTATCTTAGTGTGAAACATAGAACTTCAACAATTAGTTGTTTGGCCTCTTTCATCATGGTGCACCGTAGTTAAACTTGAGTGAAGTGTGAAACATCCTTGGTTAAGGTCCTTCCACAAGCCCCTAGTTTCTCCCTTGGTGAGGTGGAATGGGTTGAAAGGATTTTGGTAAAAACTTGGGGTTTTAGGTACTTGCAAGTTTTAATTCAGTGAGGTAATACACATGTAAAATCATCCAGTTTTAATACAATGGGGAGCGCTATAGATGAACAACTTGATACTGGGCCCACTCCCTTATTTATTTCACTTCCCTTTGATGATTGATTGCAAACTGATAGCTCATTGACTCACAATATGGTCCATCACAGATTTGGTAGTTCATTGGTTCATGTATTAGGCACAAGGAAAACAAAATCCCCCAATGTTAGGTACAAAGATTTTTGTCCCCCCAATATTAGGCACGAGTACAAAGATTTTTGTCCCCCCATTGTTAGGCACGAGGATGGGGAACGATAGCTAATCCAACAAGCTCATGTAAGTTTTTAGAAACACTAGCTCAAATTGCTTACAACTAGGAAAGGTCAACTCACTTCACAATTGGCAAGGCTTTAAAGGGGTGGACATGGATATGGATGGAAAGTATGGTGGATGATGCATAAAGTAGCCAATATGATATCTCAAGTGGATAAGTGATACACTCAGAAACCCAAGGAAAAACCTCAACCTTTGGATGTAGTGTGTGTGCATGTGNTTTAAAGGGGTGGACATGGATATGGATGGAAAGTATGGTGGATGATGCATAAAGTAGCCAATATGATATCTCAAGTGGATAAGTGATACACTCAGAAACCCAAGGAAAAACCTCAACCTTTGGATGTAGTGTGTGTGCATGTGAGAGAAGAAATAAGGAGAATTATAGGTGAGTCTAGACCACTGAACAATGGTTCGTTACGAATTTTAACCATAAGGCACACCAAGAAAATAAATAATGCACACTCAATCATTACAATGTATCATAAAGTTGTTGTAGGTCAAGGTAGAACATCACATGTAATCCATGGAATCAATATGACTCATCGTGTATACACAAATTCCCACATAAATCATGGCACCCTCACAATAATGGCATCATCAATTGGCACAAATAATAGGCACAATATCTAGCACTGATCAAGTTGTAGATCAAAGCAATGAATGAAAAAAAATAGAGGCATCTAGACATGATGAAAATCACATCTCTCTCTGAAAACCATGGTTCTCGTGACCATAGTCATGTGCAATCTGCATACTGGGATCCCGTACAATAAATGGGGTAACCGTCCCAAAAAAGTGTTTATAACCCTAGTTTCAAATCATAAATAGCCCTAAAAACAACATTGGATAGGGAATGAAGAGTCATGCTGGCTCTAATACCATGTTGAAGTCATAGATCTATAGTGACAACTTTAACAAACCCTAATCCAACCAAGTAAAACACTTCATATTTATAACAACACTAATCAAAAATATATCATACCAATAGAAGTGCATAAGATAATAAGATAAGATAAGATAAGATAATTTTATTAATGTCCAACTAAATACCACTAAAGTAGGTCAATGCGACTGCTAACAAAAAAGATGTCAATACAAAGTGGGAGATCTAAAGCGGAAACTATATAAAGCATAATGCATAAGTAAAGTATGAATCTAATCTAAATCCTAGGAAGCAAGTTATGAGAATGGAGAATCTATCTAGGAGAGAGATGTATGAAATAGATGGATCCAAGAGCTAGAATATCATGTTCCATTGGCACCATCTCTCCTGACATCTGAGGCAGAATGGAGAAATCTCAAAATAGGGGGTTGTCTAGATGAAGAAATGGAAGAGAATCTAGAATATGTACAGTGCTACTACCTGGAAAAGGTAGCCCATCGCTAGGGTCTAGATGATCTTTTCTGACTGCTTGTATGGGATCTAGACCAACAATATCAGTGGGGTCTCACTAAAATAGTCCTTTGAGACCACTCTGATCCGGGGTCAGAGGCAAGGCTGTTGTCGGTCGGTCTCTTGGTGGCCTTAGTAGATGGCTGCATCGTAAAAAAAGAAAGTGATTTATGAGTGGAAGCTAGTCTCGGATGTGACCATATGGTAATGGAGCAGATTTGGAAGGCCTTCTGCATGTATATAAGTCTAGACATCTCTAGTCAAGGTACTTGAAGAATATGGATAGGTCTGAATCTCTCTAATGACAATGGAACCACCCTCAGATATAATAGTAGATGGGGCAACAAAAGATGAAGTGCTCCTTAGTATCAACCTCCCAAAGATGGCACAGTTGGAAAATCCTATCTAATGGGTCAATCTGGTGATCTAAATCTACCGAAGTCTATGTGAACCCACTCTAAACTGACCAAGGGGAATAGGAAGAACATAAATCCAATGGTAGAGTGTGTAATAGGGTCAGACAATGATCCCATCTCTCAAATCCATGAAGTGATCAATGTAGAAATCCATATTCAGATGTAACCCCCCCTTAGATTTTATCCAAGTGACCTGTACAAACTACCTATAAATATCATCTCGGATGATTCTGATCAACTCCTACCTAAGAGGTAGGAGGTGGCCAGGCACATCAAGAGAGTATCTAAATGGAGGAATCTAGTCTATCGCAATGCCTACAAACTCCAAAAGATCAAAGATCCCCTCATGCCAACAACAAGTACAACTCAGAGGGTTGGCTAAGGCAATGGAATCCAAAGAGAAATAGGCCAAGTATGGATACTTCTCTCGTCCCTTCGTCAAGTCAACATATCTTTAAATGTGATGTAGGAGTGAGACAAGATTGAACACAATCTCAAGATGGAAGGACAAGGCACCAAACTCTGAAGGATGGTGGGATAAGGGACGCCTTTCTTGCATCTGATGATGCACCTAAGGAATGCACTCTCTTTATTGAGTCCCAATCTGACTCTAGAAAAACAAGTCCCCAAACCTTTGAACCATAAAGAACTGTAGGATGAACAAGGGTGTCCATGAGATACATCTTGGAAGATATATCCTGAAAGTGGTTACAAAAACACTATCTTGAAAATGGCTAAGGATCAATAGCCCTTATTGATCCAATGCTGAAGGCAATACCACAGACTAAAGCGAGGTCCTATGAACTATAACCCCAAGTAGGTGTAAAGGTCCCCCTCATCAAAGAGGATAGTGGTCTCAGATGGGCTGGGGGAAGGAGGGGTTGAGAAGGGGGGAAAACCCAAAGGGAGAAAGAGAGAAGAGCATGGTCGACTAAGGGGATGTGGTTTACCAAGGTGATGAATAAAGGGAAGTAGGTCTTGGCTAGATAGGATATAATCCACTACATGCACACCTCTTCCATGAGGTAGGCAAAGAAGCGAGAATTTGAGAGGCATGGGAGACCATTCAAGATAATGGTTCATGATATTATCCAAGGTGAAGGAGGTGCATGCCATTCCCTTGATTAAGCCCCATATGATTTATTAATCCCCCAAAAATCATCAGACATCTAGTGAAATCCCACTAAATTTGGGTTTATCTCCTAAACATAGAACACGTCATGAGAGCGGTCATGGAGAGGAAGTTGGAGAGCTCTGGTGCAGGCCTTGAAGTCACCCAATAAGATGACCTCCCACACATTGAGTACTGAATGATGCTAGCATACAAATCCATATATGGTCCCTCGACTGAATCACTGTGAATAGCGAACTTAGAAGAGGCTAGGAGGAAGTAGTAGACTGCAATGTAGATATCTCTAGGGAGAGTGTCTAAACTGCTAATCCAAATCCACATGAATCTGGAAAACTCGTTCAAAGATACTAGAGAAACCCAACCCTAGAGGGAATCCCTGGTTAGACAAGCCATCGCTCCTAAACCTCTGACACCACCTAAGATTTGGTCTCCTATCGGCAAGCGGAAATCCAGTGAGAAACTGTTATATATGGCAGTGGTTAGACATGGCTTACATGGGTCTCAATAATAAAGAGGATGTCTAGTGAAAAAAGAACATCATAAATCATGCCGGACAATAACCAAAATAATCCATTATTGTTCCAACACCCTACTTAAATACCCGAGCCATGTCGCCTCCATCAAGCCCGTGGTTTAGAGAACCTAGGTTGAGAATACCTAGGGAGTGGGGAATCCCGAATGATGGCACTGAGATCTCTAATGACCGCCCCTTTTCCTAATTGATTGGAAGAGACTTTCCTTTATGTGTCTTTGTTGGCGTAATTACATATATAATATTCCATTAGGAGCTCCTTTGATATGGAGAAGGTAAGGAGACTATGAATAGCAAAATATGTGCGGAAGGGGGCTATTTTTATGGGGGAAAGAACCCAACTTTATGGATTTGTTGTAGGAGGATTTTCTCAATCTAAATTTCATAACCAGTAGTTTAAACCACTCAGAAATCCCTTACAGTAAGGAAGGAAGAGAGGAGAAGGAAATCCAGAACGAACGATTGTTTGAATCTCGTATTTTTACTGATTTTATCACTTATTTGGTTATATTAAGACAAGGGGGAAGAAGGGAACGACTCTGGATTAGGTCCTCTCCCTGTGGTCGAGCCTGCTTGCGCATCCTTCAGTTACTTCTTATTGTAGGGTGACTGAATTCACGTTAGTAATAGAAATAGATCTAATTTCATACTCATTTGTTCATAAGGGAAAATGAGGCTTCCCTTCTGGAGAAGAAAATAAGATGGTATGATGGCTTAACTTCCAGAATATCCTTTTCGAGGATCAATGGAAGAGTTACTAGGTTCGATTCCTTGGTACTGCGCTTGTCTGGCTTTCTTTTATTCATAATAAAGGTTCTCACCGGCACTTGAAAAGACAAGAAATAACCCTACTTGACATGAAGAGAAGTAATTCATTTGCTTTGGTAGGTGAAAATGACGATTAGGAGGTTACAATTACTTGTTTTCCATCAAATGCCTAAAACTCTTTCAATGTGACAATTTGGTATATTTTATGTATATTTATTTGTATCCATAATTACGTATATAACGAGTATGATCAGAAGGTTAGAAGGAGGAATTGGGAACAAGGATCCCTTGAGAGAAGGATATTAGAGGCGGTTTTAGAACCCATCCTTCCCACCTCGATTAGGTCATTTTCGTACTTAATTGATTGGTCAGTCAGTCTTTCTGGATCCCCGATCAGTGAGGTAAGTATGAGAACAACTCCGTGATTTATGACGTTAGTATTATCACGACTCTCTGATCAATAAGGTAATAATGATAATTACTAATTGATCAGTAAGGTAAGTATTAGAACGACTTTACAATTGACTAGTCGTACATTCATGTTAGTAATAGAAACAGACGCTTCTCCACTTCTCCATTTTCGTCAACATCATAGGTGGAAGGAGAGTCTTATTAGTAGAAAAGTGGGGGGTGGGGAATTAGGGGGGAAGGATATGATCATAGGAAATAATTCCATGGATTGCGTGTATCGTATCAAGGATGTAATTGTTCTAATATGTTAACACACTTATCTACAAACTAGTAAATTTCCTCGCACTTCATTATAGGTGCCTCGAGGAAATAACTTCTAGTTCGTTTTCTTACCTTCCCAAATCTAGATGAAGTAAACCTGTAAAGCACACTCGATATCCTGCAAAATACGATCTACTTCACAAATAACCTTTTCTAGCAAGCTTAATGACCAGTGCCTTTGGAGTCAAACAATGTAAGTAAAAGACAAGAACAAAAACCAGCTATATATGAAAAGGGTTAGGAGATAATTATGAAGTACAAGTTCTGAAATGAGATGAGCTACTGCTGTAATATCAAAACCAACACTTGAAAGTCACTCAAAATGTAAGAAAACCACAATTAGTGCATAAGAGTGATAGTACCTGGCACAAACATACACGAAATATTTTACCTCTTTAACCACTTTGTAATATGAAAGGAAAGGGCAATCTCAAGGCTGTCCAATGATTTCAGACATGGTTTATGGCTGAAACAAGTTGGAAAAACCATATTTGAAGGAGGAAAGGACCACCCAAGAGTGTCTAAAGACATTGGGTACAAGGGGGCTTTATTTCCTTGAGTTGTAGGGCTTCCGAGATCTGATTTATATGGCTGTAAATGAAATTGCCGATCTGAAAACGAACCTAAATCACCCACAAAATGTTATAATAAACCTTCAAGCACCACAACAAGAGGGAGATTTTTCCTTATTAGGGATAGAGATTTTTCCTTAGAGGTATAACGAAAACATCTAGACAATGAATATATCTTTTGTATCTTTTTCTTTTATATTTCTTTTTTGGGATTTTATGTCTAAAATTAAAGATAGAGTATTTAGGGTTTTTGGTTGGGTTTGTTGACACTAGGCACCAAGCCTTTCTCTACTAGGGCTAATGAGTCAAGAGGTATGCCCTCTTTAATTGGTGATTCAATACTTATAAACTGGAGTAAGAGATGAGAAACCCTAGGGTTTAGTAATATCAAGCCCTAACTAAGATAAGCAATTAAACCAACCTCTCACAAGTAGGGTTTCCACTAGGGAAATACCTACACATACAAAAATAAATTATGGAATAAGGAAAAACACTACAAACCTTTGTAAAAGAGCTTAAGCGTAACAAGACAAGTGCAATAGTACTTACCCTAATTCAACAAGAAGAAAGAGAGAGTAAACCCTACCCTTCCTTCTCCAAGTGATTTGAATCTTCCTTAATCAATTTTCATGCATGTAAGAGACTTGACCTCAAAATGTTATCCTTCTTTAACCACAAGAATCGACCAAGAAGATAAGCGCTACACAAAATTGGCACAAGAACTTACAAATAGAAAAAACTTGTAATAATGATTTTCAAAAAAAGCACAACGATTTGGAGGGAAGAAGGAGCCTATGCTAATAGATGAGGCTTTCCCCTCCTAACCCTTCCAAATTCCACAAAATGAGGTCAAGTAAACCTTAAACTAGGCTTGTCACCCATATAAAGTCAAGGGGACTAAGCTCTAATATAATAGAATGATGCCACATGTGTTAGAAACCCTCATGAAGGAAGTCGCTAGGCTTGGAAAGTGGAACGATTTCTCTTTAGAAGCCAACAACTTGCTTTGAAACCCTTGAATTATGGTATCACTTCATCATATGTCTTCCTTTGAGGTAGCTCTATGGTTATTTTTGCTTGGAGGTCCTTCTTAGAAGCTTTTCCTTTCCTAAGTAAGCTTGTATGCGCTTGACCCGACATAAGTCTTCGTTTTGGAGGGCCTTATAGGGAAGAAAGTAATAGGATCCATAAGTCAAAGAACCAACAGGCAGGAAATGAAACAACCGACAAAACCGCAGGACCAATGAAACGATAGCACCAAAATAAGAAGTTGAAGCTGGCTGGAAGGTAACAAATAAAGGAAGGCGAAGTAGTAAAAAGACAGACCAGAGACTTCGACATGGTAAGGGAACAAAGGATACAGAAACCCCGAATCTGGGTATAGAAAGGTTATAGTCATCGGTTTTCTTTTTACGGTTTGGTTGTAGGTGTACCGCGCTGAAATAGATAGTGATCCCAGTCGACGCCTCGCTTGGGGGTGCGCTTGGAACGACGGCGGTACGTCTCGCTTTGAGCTATCCACTTGCACTTCGACGGATTCCCAGTTATCTGGTTTCAAAAGGATCATTGGCGAGTCAAATGCCTGGCCTGCTAACTAAGTAAAGGGCCTTTTGTATACACCACATCCTGCCTATTTCTAGGACAACCATATGATGCATGTCGGGCCATATATTTACAGTTAGCGGTTTTATCTCCTTGGGTTTGCTCGAATGGTCATTTTTATATCGGCTCGAGTTTCTTATCTCCTTGGCTCGAAGTGATGCCGCTGGGAAGCCAGATCATTTACTTTCTTGTCTCCTTGGATTCGGATCCTCTACGACCTGCCCATAACATTTTTTTTAATGAGATTCTGAGACGAGTCGATTCTCGATTTTTTTTGGTAGGTAGATGGACTAAGATGGATACACTGATCTGCTTCCCTCAATCTATAGTGAGTTAGCTAGTTCTGGGCGTTGAGTTCCTCTTCCCTAGGCTGAACCCAAGAGGTCTCTCTCGAACCTTGGTTTAGTGAGGTGCCTACCGGCCCACCTCAAAGAGATCGATTGTACATGTTTTTGCAGCTCTGACGAGTCCTACATGTTCATGCAACTTTGATCGAGTTATGTTATCTAGTGGAAATTGATTGGTAATCGTTCAGGTAAGAATGTCCAATGCCGAGCAGTTTCAGAAAAGTTTAAGGACCAATAGATGAGAGTTTTACTCTATCAAGCAATATTCCCAGCTTGATATATTCCTCAGGCGGGCAAGGAAGGGAACTAAAAGGAGAGATTCATTTTGGGAAAAAGAAGGGATTCGTGGAATCTTATCCCTGCCCGGCCGTGGTGCAGTGGGAGATTCTGGACTTGATCGATCACATCTCTCTATTTTCACTAGCCCACCCACTACATTATTAGAAATCACAGACCATGTCGTTTCGACGAGGACCTCCCCGCCCACTATGCTATGATCCCCCCTGTTGGCTATTGGTTCGTCCAAGTTCGTAGTTTGGTTTATAAGAAGCATCACTCACTTTTGATCTTAAGGAAAGAACATAATACATAATAAAAAGTGACTTAATATTCCCTCCCCCCTATTCCTTTTCTTTCCCTGTGATGAGTATTTTCATGAGGGGGTCACCCTAGCCTATCGAGTGCTTGATTCTATCTCCATCCATATAAAAGTAGCATGCACGCTCTATTGAAGAAAAGCTGGACCCTTAGCCTTTCATCCCGAAGTCCACCTAAATCCATAACACCTACAACATATCACTAGCGACACTCGCAGACTACGCTCATCGACCATTTGAGACGCAAGGAAGCACCCTAATTTGATTTTGTGTCAACCCTTACCTAACCAACCACCTCCGGGTGGGAAGAAAGAAAGATCGCAAGATCGACCAATGTGAGATTCAAGCATTCCGATTAAAACCGATACCTAACCTCCACGAGTCAAAGTACACATTGTTCTTTCCGATACGACACCTACTTCACGGAGTCATGAATCTATCTCCGGGGAGGAAACAAGAAAGAGAAGTAGGCCATCTCGCACCGCATGAAGAAGGTGGTTGGTCTAGCTTCTCTATTAGGCCACTTGAAGAATTCATATTAGGGAGGGTTGGCACAAGAGAGAGCCGCTATTAGACTCGACCGAAATCTACTTGGCGCAAGAACCCGGGGTAGGGGATGGATTTGGTGGCAACCTGCTATAGTGAGGAATGGCACTGAACTGGCCTGTACTCGGTTGGTCGCTAGAGATCGCTTTTCCCGCTTCTCTCCCGGGTTCCAGATCAAAATGCTACTGAAATGAATGTAGGGAAAAAGACCATACGGTGATCGTACTCCTTCATTTTTGTTCGGTCTTCGGATTTGCGCCTCGCTTTGAATTGGTGGGGTGGGTAGGGAATTTTGCCGAGGCCGACCGACCACATCACATTAGTTACCAACCAAAATAGGCCACATCCAAGAAGAAGGGGGCTTGTTTGTGTTATATATTAGCAAACGATCATAGCACCTGCTTTATGTGGAATCTACTTGAGTGATACAAGCAAGACGTGTACCACCAATAAAGGAAGTAATGTGAATGAACGAGGTGGTCTTCAGAATGTGAATGAATGGTGAGTGTCCCTCGACCTATTGATCCAATGGGAGATGGAAGGAGTGGGAGAGGATATGAGGTTTAAGACATAATACTTACCTCGACCTATGAAAAACAGAGGAGAGCTATAAATGAAAGGAATTTAAAAGAGTCCTCAACCGGCCCTATAGATGCTGAATATGGAAATTCTCACCATTATTTCTTACGCTCACTTCCCTCCCTCACTCACTTCCTCCCTTCTTCAAATCCATTTTTGAAACCTTTAAGAGAGGATAGTGCGGGTCACATTTCAGGCTTAGGTGTTGCAACAATACCGATACTAGGGGGTTTCTCGACCTGACTGAATTCACCATTTCTAGTTGGTTATGGCCCGTCGCTAGTGATAGAACCACCTTCCTTTCTTGCTAAAGGAATACCTTCTAAGCGAAGCGGGAGTTGAGGGGAAGAAATAAATATAGGGCGAGTTCGACATTCTTAATTGGGCGGCTGGAGAAGCGGAATTGGAGAAGGAGGTGAGCATTCCTTCAAATAATATCTCCATGTCGTTCCAAAGGAGGATGGGAAGGGACTTATGGGGGGATGTCCCGATAATCCTGTTTCTCTTATATACGTAGCATAATGGTCACAACATGGATGGATGCATCACATTGATATTACATAAATAATAGCTCTTTGGCTTTCAAAAGGAATGGGCTCACCCTATGAAAAGGGGAGGGAAGCCATATAAGTCATTAATATATGGATGGGTCGAGCTTCTATTATAGAATATTACCATCTATGAGTGAGACATGTGAGTGATCGATTGATCGACCTTGTGTATGATGCACCTTTTTCATCGGACTAACCAGCCTATAAAATGCTAATGCACCCTCTTTTTGTTTTACTTTTGCGCCTGTCCCTTCCTTTCCCTCCTTTATCCGGCAAGCAATTGTTCCTTTGTTTTACTTGCTACCCTTTTTTTCTTTTATGTATGCCCAATTATGTCTTGAAATAGAGAATCTACGAGAATCTACGACCCGTGCGTGATTGAGACTAGATCCAAATCCTTATATATATGCTTGGCTTGCTCCTGCTTTGCTTTCCTCCATTGCATTGGTGGTTCGACAACTCTGCTTGCCTTCTTCCATTGGTAGTTCGTTTGCTTTGCTTGTTTCCATTGGTATTTCACTTGCTCTTGTAGCTGACTTGCTTGCTAGGATTATCGCTCTGCTCACCGCCTTACTTCTTACTTCTTACATCAACGCCTTTCTTCTTGCATCGTTGGTGATTCGTTTCATTCATTTCACTCACACTTGATCGTATATAATATCCGTCGCGTAGTTTAAGATTATTATTAATAATGTTTTATTTATATTGATTCGATCGATGCATTAGAGAGAGAGGAGAGAATTCATGATCTCCGAATTTTTATTATGTTATTATATTTTCTTTATTTGTTTCAGAGTGATGTGGGTCCTCCCTGGCTCGGGTAGCCTCACAAACTATATAAGATCAACGATAGTCGCTCACCTCCCCTCACCGGGGAGAACCCCACGAATGTGTCATAAAATGGAAATCCACGTGTTCGACCAGAATGAATCCTCCTTGTAGGGCCTTACATACGATCCCATTCTGAATTCAATTTAAGGAAGTCCATTCATTCCGATTCCCATTCATGAAAGATGCTTTATAGACGCAACAAGCTTATCTTGTGGTGGGGATAATCAAACAAATATAGGTTTGTGTTAGATGCTAGGCGAAGGTTAGTTCTTAATTGATCTTCATCACAGAAGGAGGCAGGAAGGATGGTAGGCCCCCTCACTTGTGCCTTTCCGGAGACCCTGAAAAGAAGTGATAAATGCTCATCCTTAACCGAAGCTCCTTCCTTCTCTTCCATTGGGTTATTTCTTCAGCGTGGGATGAAAGGACATGGTTTCACTACTATAGAGAGAAGAGGTGCGTGATAGAATAGGTATATTTTTTAATAGATCGATCAGCAGAGTGAGACAAGCTCATTAGAGATTGCCTAGCTAATGTAATTTTCACTCCTGGATTTTGAGAAAAGTGTAATCTTGTCGTAGACAAGTTTCGCTTGTTCTGACCTCAATGGACCAAATCTGACAAATCCCGGGAGGCATCTCTTCCCAACCCCCATAGTCTGTTTTCTGTTTCAAATGTTTCAAAGACGTTACACCTTAATTTCATTGTTGCCTGCGCAGTACACAATTTCCCCGAATAACCCATGACATGAGAAAAGAACAAGAAGCTCTCACTTTATCTCTATTTTTATTTTGGTATTTATGCATAATTAGTATCCACTCCACCCTCTTCATTACCAATGAATGAAGACCAAATATTTTCTTGATTCTTCCTTCCATTCTCTTTCTGAGGGATTGAGGCTGACAAGGAAGTAGGGTTCTGTGTCCCATGCTCTTGCAAACTTAAGGGCCCACCACGAACATAACGAATAACCAACCGTTGATTTAAAATAGATTTATTATATAGAAAGGGCCTGTCTTTTTCGTCATTTAGCCGAGGTATATTCTTATTATAGTTCTTACTTACCTTCCTTCGAACGTCGGATTGGGCTTCGCAGAACTCTTTTAGCCAAGGAATAAGTAGTAATATAGGAAATGAAATAAGGAAGGTCCCAAGAGACTATTCAGGACTAATTTGGTAGAGGGCCTCAATACCACCTTCCTTCTCGTTAATAAACCCTTATAGTGAGCGATTGAGGGAAGAATATAGCGATAATACTTTGATTTCTTCCCTTCAATTTTTGGGATTATTTCATTCTCCTTTCCCGACTGTAGGATCCTCTCCCTTTCCTATAGGCTCCTCTCCCTATCCCTGAAGAAATATTTATCGGAGCTTGCGAAAGAACGTATATAGATGTGGCCTAAAATGAATCGTAATGGGAAAATGTGGTTGGACAATTTTTGGAGCCCAGAACATAAGTAGGTTATTTAGGATAGCGAAGGGAAGGAAAGGTCGCCGACCCTTTGCTTATCTCCTTGGTCCCCTCAAAATCAGAGCGCGTTATTTCTAAGGTCTTGATTCTATCTCTAGTTACTTTATTATACATCATTACTGAAAAGAGAGGAAAGCCAAGTCCCAAGTCTCTTAATCTTCTATTTTTGGACCCGTATTCGCCTAACGACTTGGGTCTAAAAATAACATTCTATAGATTTATGTACGACGATACTTGGCCTTATAAATTATAAGTGACTTAGATGGGAGGGGGGATAGTCTTTGAAATGCCTTTGGACGTTAGGTCTATGGAGTTATGTACGACGATACTTGGCCTTATTATATATTTACCAAAGGGACATTGGATGATAAAGAATGAATTAGTGAGTAAAAGCACAAGAAAGAAATCAGTATTTTGGGGTATATAGTAAGGGGGCCTATTAATCTACGAAGTATTGTTTTAACATATTGACTCGTCTCATTTCGATAACTAGAGCTAGGGCAAAGAAGGAAGTCTAACGCCAGCTAAGGAAATAAGTATAAGTAACTCCATGACTGAAAAGGCCTTTAGGTAGGCTATTAATATACGATGAATCTCTTTCTTTAAAGTATTGACTCGTAGAATGAATGTCGGTAACTATAGCTAGGAATACAACCTCTCTTGCCTGCCGACGATACTTCTTTTGACGTTGAAAAAGAGGTAGGTATCCACACCCACGATATCTGTACAAGCAATGCATTGAAACCACCAACCTTTTTCTATTGACATATCTCTCTCTATCAGTGACAAGTCGATCTCCGCCCCAACCTTGAGACCTAAGGCCAAAATAAGGCATGTTTGGTTCCAGGACCTTTCTTTCTAAGGCATCTCTGGTTCTCATGCTTTAGTTAGGTGTGAATTTTTGGATTAAGGCACGAGGCTTTCAAATCATGATCTGCATAGAGAAACCCGACGACCTACTTGCTATTACTCTATCTATTCGAAGACGATAGAAGCGGTTAATAAGACAATATTGTGGTTGATAAGCTCTTCACCCTGATCTTGATCTTTAGACGAACATTACAGAGCTCACCCCCTTGCCCTAGCCCTGCCTCAACATACCTGCCTACCTACTACCCGTCCTGCCTCCTCACTGCCTCCTACCTGCCCCCCCACTACCCTAACTGCCTACTCACTACCTCAACGTACCTGCCTCTCCTCACTTCTTACCTACCAACCAACCTACTTATCACACACACCTTTCTCTGCTCTTCAAGCCTAGATCGATCGGGATCCCATTCGTTTGTAAGTGATTTGATTCATATAGGCCATAATGTTTGAACCAATTGAGCCCACCCAGACAGAACCTACTCCATTATCAATGAGCCCACCCAGACAAGAAGACATAACCTACTCCATTATCAATTACTTCGTCTTTGGTCTGAAAAAAAACCATCACATGCTTCATCACCGCATACGAAACACCTTGGCCAAATTCCCTTATGCCCCGATAAGTAGGCAACTCCACTTAGTAAATATTTCGAATACCCCAGCCACCAGAAGCTTTGGGTTTAGCAATATTATCCCAACTTGCTAAGTGAAATCCTGAGGGCTTCTTTACTCCTTTCCATAGAAAGCGAGAAAAAATTTAACTAAGTTTATCTATGATGTTAACAGGGACTTTAACAAGACTAAGCCAATAAAATGGCATGTTTTGGAGGGCATAATTTATCAGGACTAATCTTCCCCCCAAATATAACCAACGGTATGTCCAATGACTTAGCTTCTTCTCCACCTTTTGTATCAACCAAAGCCAGTCGTTGATCCTATAAGTGTTTGGCTTTATGAAAAATCCAAGGTATTTCATCCCTTGTGCCAGATCAATCATCAAAATATAAAAAAGATCCATTAGCCTGTCATCTATATTATGAATAAGAAAGAAAGACTTTTGACAGTTTATTTCCATGCCCGAGGCCTTGCAAAAACTAGCTAGGAGAAGTTTGAAGGCAACCCAGTCCTCATGATTTCCTGAGCACAAAATTAAAACATCATCAACGAAAAATAAATGTGAAATGATAATACCTGTAGAAACCTTGATTCCTTTGAAAATCCCTTCTGTACATGCCTTATTTAGAAGTCTGCTAAGGCTCTCCACCACCAGGAGAAAGAGTAAAGGTGAGAGAGGGCATCCCTGTATCAGCCCTCTATGACTTTTAAAGAAGTCGGTAGGGGAACCATTCATCAAGACCACATAATTAGCACTAGAAACACAACCCATTATCCATTGTGTCACTTCCCATTTTAATCCAATTTGTATCAGAATCATCCGAAGAAACTGTCAACTCACCTTGTCATAAGCTTTCCTTAGATCTAGTTTAAGGATGAGAGAATTAAGCTTTTTAGCCCTGACAATTTGCAAACATTCTTGTGCAATCCCTACTGCATCAAAGATCAATCTATTCTTTAAGAACCCAAATTATTCTGCTGAAATGCAAGAGGCCAATTTTTCCTTAAACCTGGAAGCAATAATTTTTGTGATGACCTTATAAACGAAATTACACATAACTATAATTTTGAAATCATTAAAGGAAACATGCTTAGAGAACTTTGGAATTAAATCCACAAAGGTTGCATTTAAGGATCCAATGACCCGCCTGGATCATCCATCTTAAAGAGAGGTTTCATATATTATAATTTTTTTCCACATAATGTAACCTATGATCAAAAGGCAACGCATGCGACTAAGGATCAACCATGTTAAAGAGTTATTATTATAATTTTATTTTTATTTTTTTAATTCAAATATTAAAGAGTTTTTTATTATAATTTTATTTATATTTTTTTAATACAAATATTAAAGAGTTTTTATTATAATTTTATTTTTATTTTGTAATTAAATAATATATTTATAAGAGATTTTTAAGATTTTAAATAATATCAGAAATTGTTGTCTTTTCGGTTTAAATGGTTTGAATTATTATCTTTTCGGATTGTTGAATTATACTTTTGAATGATATTAATTATTTTGCATTATGTGATTTGGTAAAATAAATTAGTTTTTTTCTTTGTTTAAATTTTATTTGTGAAGCGCATGGAAGTAAGAAAGCCTTACAGGGTTGACTTCCATAATCTCTATATTGTTTTATAATAATATTTCATTATCTTAATACAAATAGAAGGACAAAATTTACAAGTTAAATATATATAAATTTGTAGATAAAGTTATTAGTTCTTGCCGAAGGCCTAGAGAGACTATAGTGATCAATAATTCATTGATTTCATATTAATATGTCATTTGACTATAAATTTTCGCATCATCTCTATTGTTCGAACTAGAGAACTAAAAACATTATTTTTTATATAATAAAAAAAACCTTATATGTCATCATTTCATTGGAGAATAGATTTGAAGTCTTATTGTCAGCTTCGCTATTCCCAATGTTTTAAATGTTTAGATCTCCAAAGTTTTGAGCATCGACGCTCTTTTTTATTTATTTTTTATTTTTATTGAAATGTTTACATACCGAAAGTTTTGAGCATCGACGCTTTTTTTAAATGTTTTTATTATTTCTATTTTTATTGAAATGTTTACATACCGAAAGTTTTGAGCATTGACACTCTTTTTGAAGTACTTGAATAGGCCTGACAACTTAAATGTGTGAGGCCCTTAAACAAGCTTCACAACTTAAATGTTTACATAGCGTGAGGCCATTAAACATGCCTTACAACCTTAAATGTTTACTTAAATAGGCCTGTCACAATACATTTTTCCTCGAATTTTTCCATACAATGTTGCAGTGAATTTGGACAATATTGTTGTCCACCGCCACTCGCATAGCCATCATATGTTTCATACTTATTCTATGCTTGGAATGCAATTTAGTCATCATTGAAGATACACATATTGTTTACTGGTTCACTGGTTGTTGCTTGTTCGTTGGTTCGTTGGTTCGTCGGATGCTGCTTGTTGTTGTTTGGTTCAACTTTGCAAGGTTGAGTTCCTGCACTTGTAGTTGGACCTGTTGGTGCTTGCTACTTGTTTTTGTTTGCTTCAACTTTGCAAGTTTGGAGTCCTGCACCCGCAGTTGGAGCTGGTTTTTCACTTTGCAGGGTTCAAGTCCTGCACCCACAATTGGACCTGCGATTCTGTCGTTCATCATTGATGAGTAAGTTTCGATACCATAGTTTCATTTGTATTCGTTCTTTGTTGTTTATTGTTTACAATTTGCAAGTAAGAATGTTTAAGTATTTCCACTCGCATGGCCATCATATGTTTCATATTTCTTCTATGCTTGGAATGCAATTTAGTCATCATTGAAGATACATATATTATTTACTAGTTCACTGGTTGTTGCTTGTTCACTGGTTCGTTGGTTGCTGCTTCTTGTTGTTTGGGTCAATTTTGCAGGGTTGAGGTCCTGCACCTGCAGTTGGACCTATTCGTTCTTGCTCACTGGTTTGTTGCTTGTTGCTTGCTTTTGTTTGCTTCGACTTTGCAAGTTTGGGGTCCTGCACTGACAGTTGGAGCTATTTTTTGCACTTTGTAGGGTTCAAGTCCTGCACCCGCAATTGGGCCTGCGGTTATGTCGTTCATCATTGACGAGTAAGTTTCAATACCATACTTTCATTCGTATTCGTTGTTTATTGTTTGTTGTTTGCATTTTGCAAGTAAGAATGTTTAAGTATTTATTCATCATTCTTATCCTGTAGACTTTCCATAGATGTTGGCATATCTTTTTCTCCTTCTCTTAAATTTTCCTCCTATTTTTTCCCTAGGCTCTGCACCATGTGCATGCCAATGTCGTCTGCACAACTCTGACTGTAATTTTTTCTAGCATTACAAATATTGGTCCTTTTCCGTATGTGACGAAGTGGAAATCTAATGCCTCAATTGAATTTAAAGAATTCTTTAGCCTTCACACCTTGCCCTCGATGATATTACCAGCTTGCTCGAGAATGAGTACCTACCTATCCCGTACGAGAATCGAACCTGTGTCTTTCGCATGAAAAATACAATGTCAAGCTTGTTGCCTTTGCAAGATGTTCTTGTAGAAGAAAACTACAGGTAGGTGTAGAAGGGATAGGTATGGTACAACGGTGGCTAAATTGCAACAAAATTGTACAAAATTGGCATATCTTTCCCTCCTGCTCTTAAATTTTGCTCCAATGTTTTATCCAAACTCTGAAACATACTTACATGCCTTTGCAAAATGTTCTTGTAGAAGAAAAATATGTTGAGATGGTGCTAGCAAGAGTAATTTTCCGTGGATTGCAAATTGCAATATTCAATATCTACGCCGCTCCACGTGCAACATTGCTAACACAATGAATGTTTTTTCAAATGCATTACACCATTTACATATGAACGAAACCATTATCATTCTAGGAGACTTCAGTGCTGACATGCTACAAAATAGTGCCATAACAAAAGAATTGGAAAACTACATGTGCAATTAAAATCTCCACTTTATTTTGGTTAAGATAAAACATGTACACAACACACTTATTGACCATATATGGTGAAATGTGCCCATATCACAATACAACCTCTTTATCTTATACACAAACTTGTCTGACCATGATACAATTTGTCTTGTACTTGAATTATGAAATATACATCAAACAAATTATAAAATTATATTTCCATGTCTCAAAGCATATCTGGATACTTTGTTGCAAAAAACCAAATCATTCAGCTAGGAGCATCCAACTTCTTAATATTTTTTGGCTTGTAATATATTTTGGCCAAGAAAAATTCTATATAACCACAACCATGGATCAAGAAAAACAAAGGTTCATGCTTATAACTCTATCTTTTATTCTATTCCTTTGATTCTCATTTACTGTATGTACATATTACTTGTTTTCCCTTACATATCATCTTACATTCATGTTCATTGTATTTTGTGCGTTCCCACATTGAAACAAACATATAACTGGAGAAGACGAAGAACTCTTAACCACGAATGTAGAAGAGGAGATACAAAGGTGCGTGCTTCTACTCTTATTTCATATTCCATTGTTTTGTATTTCATTTATTGTCTGTATATTTGTTCTACTGCTTTGCACCTAATTTATTGTATGTAGATACTATGTATCTTCCTACATAATAACTTATCTTCATGTCAATTGTATTTTATGTGTTGTTACATTGAATTAAATAGAACTGTTTTTATTTTTTTACATGTCTTTCTACATACCAACTTACCATCATGTCCATTGTATTTTCTGCATTGCTACATTGAAAGAAATAGATTAGTTGGACAAGAGGATGAAATCTTATATGCCACAGCAGAGGAAGCTAAAGTGCAATCTTCAAAAAGGTATACCAATTGTGATAGTAAATGAAACACACAAAATGAGTAGGTGGATAAAATATTGGACTAGAAAATGATGATTTGACAACAATGGGCCTTTGTTGAGACTTCCCGCTTCTGAAAATTTCCCTCCCCTTTTCTATTTTCCCACTCTCTATTATCCCTTTTTTTTCCCTCTTCTATACTTAATCGAATTCCCCTTTCTTTTTCCCCTCTACTTTCCCTTTCTGGTTGCTTTACTTAGTCATTTTTACGAAAATGTCTAGGTGTGTGGGTTGGCGGACTCACGAGTTCACATTTATACTCATGCTTCTATATCACTAGTTCGATCAACGACTTCCTTGTTCCATACTTAGCCACTTTTTCGATTGCGGGTTCTCGGGATGGCGGGCTCAAGATTGCGCTTCTATTGTTCCGTGTCCTCCAAACAACACCCAGAGTTATGCGATATACAAATTGACAGCCAAACTCTTGGGCTAGCGGGCTCAATATTGCACTTATATTCTGTCGTGAACTGCAAACAACTTCCAGGCTTCCATGATATACAGATTGGTCGCCGAACTCCCCCATCATGCCATGTTCCGTGTTACACATTTTTTCACTCAAAATTTTCGAGGCGTACAATTTCACCTTCGGGTCCTCATGTTTCTTGAGTATCTGTTGACACCCTATTTCATATTCCATCTAATTTGAGCCTGTATGTGACATCCAGAACAATTATGAACAATATACAATGCACATGATTATTTAGTCGTTATGATGTTCATGCACACATGCTTGCATAAGAAAAAGTTGGATGAGTGACATGGGCATGAGTAGTCAATCATTGCAGACATCAACAAAACGACAAGGCCAAAGGTAAAGATTCATACATTGTGCTCTTTCTATGTTTACCAAAAAAATATCCTGAGCTATGTATTCATCTATGCCATGACAAATATGTTGATGTCATCTGCAACACATGCTTTGCAGTTCACAAGAAGTATCGACGAGCACAAGTGAAACGCCCAACATAGTGCAAGCTCCGTAGACTAAAAGGTATGGTTACACAACTCTGACCCGCATACTTCATCCAAGTTGTGCGTCTACTTGTACATTTATGCCAAAAAAAAGAAAACAATAAAATGATGCAGAATGCCATTCAAATTACTTTTTCTGTTCAAAAAATGTAACTAGCTCTAAACTTATAACACCCAATTTAGTATTGATAGAAGGCTTGAACAGCCGCCGAACTGGACAAGTGTCATCGGGGACATAATGGTCGTGTATAACACCTACTTAGACAAGGCAAACAAAACTAGATGCATTGTGCATGCTGACATGACAGACAATGCAGCCATGATGACAGTCACACTGACTATCCGTACACAACTTGTCCAGAAACATGCAGACAAGACCTTGCCAGATAATGGGATATCCATTACAAATTTTAATATATTGTCGAAAATAGTATATGACTGTGGTGATTGTGATCAAATTATATCACTCAACGAAACAAGTATTGTGGAAAATTATCCCGCGATTTGTTCAGAATATCGTTTCGTATCGGACACAACAATCAACCAACTTGCATAGAGCAACGACACTTACCCAATTAGAACCATTGGTGCAACTATCACACTCGCGAGAAAAGTTGGCTCGCAACACATTCTCCATATAAAATATGGAGAGTCAGACAACGAAAAGGCAATGGTACCGTTCTCCATATCCAGTTTTGTCCTTTAATTTCACATGTTCATATATCTCAGTTATTTTACACAACTATTACACTGTTCCATGTTGCATCTGCAATTGTTTGACACCTATTCAAATTTGTTTTCCTCAATGGAACAACAATTGCATAAAGGTAAATTTCCACTTATTCTCTTCAAAAATATAACAAAGAAAAGATATGTTAAAGAAAGGATCTTTCACACAATCCAAGCAACATTTGTAACATAATTGCGAACAAACATAGTACAGGATCTCAAGAAACTAAATAAATCGATAACTATTGCGCGTATACATCTACAATTCCATCCACACTTTGCTCATAAAAATTTCCTTGAACAATTTTCTGCAGGTTTTTTGTTGTACACTTGTATATTATATTGTTCAATATATTAACTACTATGATGACGTGCACAGGTTGAGGGTGTTTTGGTTGCAGCGAATGCATACTCGACCCCCTTCGAGCCTGTATGTGCCAAATGAAACTCTCCTGCTTCTACCTCTGCTTTCATAAATGATGGCACAATTGATTTCCTACGATGCAGTAAAAAATTCCCTTACATATATAGACATTGCCTCAAAACTTCCATCTGAACCCTCAACAACACAATTGTACATTGTACAATTATACAACCTCTGTTACAAGATGTGCTTCCTGGGTTAGCAAAATTTCCATATGAAGTATACCTATAGAAAAAGGCAAACAATGTCTATATGTTACACGACTTTCACGTCCATAGAAAATTTACATTAAATGAGGACAATTCCATACTGCATATCGACTGAACCAATTTTTCTTTTCTTCATATCAAGCATTGACAGGAAACGAAATAATATCATCTGTATCTGTCCATGCTACCCAATGAGGATATGAATAGAGTTTTGCAGTGCCATGGTAAATTGAACTGGAAGCGCATAAGATTGTTCAGTCTAGGAATGAGAAGCATGAGGACATAACTCATACAAAGTATCCAACCGTGAATAAATCAGGTCCATCCTTTGAGCCGTCAAAATGGCTTGCTTCTTTGAACGGAACCATCAGGCATTTTCAATAATATTGCAAATTTGGCATTGTTTGAACTCCATTAAGTTAAATGTTGACACTCTTTTCCAGAACTAGTAATGTTAGAACATTGTCAGGTCAATGTGATCTTGGTTCATAGTAATATTAGAAGGAAATGTTCATAGTGATCTTGGTTCATGGTAATACAGTAATCGAAAAATTTCTTGGTGCCCATTTGGGAATTTGGTTATAGATGGGATACAATGCCCAATCTTCGTTGATTTTTTCCTGTCTTGTGTTTGGCAGACTTTTGTTCATGTGTTTTTGTGCTGTAGTTCAAGGTTCTCATGGGCCCAGTTTTGAACTATGGATGGATGATACATCCATGATCTTAGCAGTTTTTCTATGATCTTAAAGAATATACAAGACCTTCTTTTCCTTTTAATGTAATCTCTGTGAATCAAATGTAATATGTAGTTCATTTTAGCACTTTTACTTGATTGATGAAATTATCAAAATTCATCTTCATAAATATTTTGAAATAAAAGGATATATGCTATGTGAAGTTCAGTGGAACTATGATATCAACCATAGAAAATTAAAATTAAAATTCGTCGTTGTTATACTTACAGTGAAGTTGAAAGTACAATAATTTTACTTGAACATCCCAAAATTGATTTTTATGTAGCTTTTCAATGCTTCTCTTATGCAAACACATCCTGGAAAGTATAACCATGACTCACTTTCTCTATTCCTTGATTGAAGAGCATGTTCACTTGTCTAATGCAATTCATAGTTACTGTTAAGACCAGAAATGAGGCTTTGTTAAGACCAATTCCCGCTTTCGAAAATTGCCCTCCCCTTTCTTTTCCCCCTCTACTTTCCCTTTCTGGTTACTTAGTCATTTTTCGGAAAATGTCTAAGTGCGTAGGTTGAAGGATTCACATGTTCAGATTTCCACTAATGCTTTTATATCATGAGTCCGACCGACCGCTTCCCCGTTCCATACTGAACAACTTTTTCGATCGCAGGTTCCTGGCTAGGCGGGCTCAACATTGTGATTCCATTGTTTCGCCCCCTACAAACAACACCCAGACTTCCTCGATATACAAATTGACAACCAAATTCCCATTTCTTTTTCTCCTTTACTTTCCCTTTCTGGTTACTTATTCATTTTTCCAAATATGTCTCATGCTTTTATATCATGAGTCCGACCAACCACTTATCCATTCCATACTTGGCCACTATTTCCATATTCGATTCCCTGACATGCTTTCTCAACATTGCGCTTCCATTGTTCCGCGACCTACAAACAAAACCCGGAGTTCCGCAATATACAAATTGACCACCGAAGTTCGTCATCATGCCCCGTTCCGTGTTGCACATTTTGCAGTCAAAAGTTCGGAGACATACAATTTGACCATCGGGCCCTCACGTTGAGTATAACTTGTGACCCTGTTTTGAAGCCCGACCGACCACTTTCCATACTTGGCCATTTCTTGGAATCTCTTTCGCGGGTTGGCGGGTTCACGAAATGTCCAATGATTAATCTCTCTTCTCCGTCCCCGCCACCTTTGCACTTCTTTCTAGATATGCAATTATTAATCTTTAATGCTAATAGATTATCATGCAATAATCATTAAGATTGTCATTAATGTCTGAAAGGCTGGAGAAGATCTGTCATTAATATGAATTAAACCAAGATTTGAGGAGGGTTGTATTATCCCTTCCGAGTGTTCATTTCAAGCATCATGGAATCTCTTTCGCACGTCGTCCAGTTGGTGGCTTCATGAAATCTACAATCCTTAATCGCTCTTCGCTGTCACCACCACCTTCACACTTTTTTCTAAGTATGTAATTAGTAATCTTTAATGGTAACAACTCATTATGCAGGAACCATAGAAATTGTCATTAATCAACGAAAGGCTCGACGAGATCTCCCATTGATAAACATTAAACCAAGATTTGCGGAGGGTTATATTATCCCTTCTAAATGTTCATTTCAAACATCATCTGGAGCAAATGGACGTTCTCGTTAACTTATGGAAGCAGTTCGACAACAGTTCTTTCCAGATATAATAAACACCTTCGGGCATGATGACAAGAACTTCCAGTGGTCCAGGGCATATTATTACTACCCATCTCCTTCTGCCCAGAAGTAAAGAAAGAGATGGTCCCTTGGTGCGCTGAGAGATATATTTCAAGCCAAAGAATTCCAAGGAAACCCCCCCTGTGTTGATGGCCGATGTAGAGGTTGATGCGGTCGATTTTGAGCCAGAAGAAGATGATCTAATGGACGATGATACAATGATGGATGATGGAAATGCAGACATTGTTCCCACTCCTGCGCCCAAATTGAAATCCACCATAATAGGGGGCACTTCCTGGCTCGACGATGGCAACCCTAACAAGACCAAAGGAAGGGGTTTCGGAAAAGAAACAGACACTGAATTCAATAGCCTCTTTTCAGCTCGAGAGTTTGAGTCTCTCGAATCAGATGGCAGTCCTCGCCCTCAGAGATGTATCCTTTCCTTTCATTTTAGGTTTTCAGATTGGGTTTGGATTTGTCCCTGGTGCAGGCCATGTCCTTGAAGTCTTTGACTATAAGGAAATGGTCTCTTGGTGCGCCGAGAAATATATTTGAAGCCAAATAATTATTCAATTGCGAGACCACTCTCCTGTTCTCTTGATATACAATTAACATCTTAGGGGGTGAGGGCCAGAACTCCTAGTGGTGCAAGGCATATTCCTACTACTCATCCCCTTATGCCCAGAACGAAGTAATTTGGACCTCTGGAATTGCTCGTGCAACCTTTGTCCCTGAAGTATTTACCTGTAAGGAGGTGGTCTCTTGGTCCCCTTCCACCCAAAACGATGTAATTTGGACCTCTAGAATTGCTCGTGTAGGCTGTGTCCCTGAAGTATTTGACTATAAGGAGGTCGTCTCCTGGTGTGTCCACACTTTTAGTTTCGGGCTCTTCCGCTTTCCCTACAACATTTTTTCTTCTTCCTCACGGGAATCTTGTGAGAACTATCATTTGAAGAATTCTTATCTCCTCATGTGTTTGAAGAATTATGGTTTGCTTCCTGACTGGGGTGGGCTGTTGGAGCGATGCTTCGGGATGTCGTACTCTTGGAAGTGGTCGCCGGGGATTGGACACTCTTCTCACCGGGGCCCTTTCCCTATTGTTTGTACTATTCAGTGGTGCTTCGCAATGTCTCTAGGCCACCAATGTCAGGAGCAGGAGTGTTGTTGACTTCTTTCAAGCCAAAGAATTATTCCACTACGGAACCACTCTCTTGTTTCTTTTTCACCTTAGGTATTCCGCAAGATGTTGAAATTTCCGCAGCCAACATTGACCTTTAGAGGAGAACATTGCAAGGAGATCCTTAAAAAGAATGATAATCAATTTTGTATGCATGTTCAAGAGCTTGTCGATGGCTCCTGCATGTTGTCGCACTAGATGAAAAACACATAATTGTATGAATGTTTTTTTTTTGTAACTCCTCTACCTGTATTTATGAAAAATATGTTCAATGCTTCGGTGCAAAGAACTCAGTCCAATGTCTATGGATAAATATATATTACCCACTATTTTTTTTTATAGATTTACTATTAAAAAATTGCCTTGGAATCTTGGTTGGTGCTTCTTTGATGGATTTAACACCTCTTCTCGTTTGCATGGTTCGATAGTCTCATAATTCTTAAATATTGTATTGACTAAAGTAATTTGATCAAGTATGGAGCATTGAACAATTATATGAGAATGCATTGTGTCGATCACATGAGGCTTCTATGGAAACATAAATGAATTTCACACAGTTTCAAACCAAAATTCAATTCCATTCGTAATGTAGATAGAACATAGCAACACTAATTCACGATGTAGGAGTTGGGGCCCCACCCAAGAAGTTTCGTTCTCATCTCAACCTTGCTGAGTGAACGATCTCTTATTTCCCTCTCGCGTCCTTGATTCCTTTACTCCAAAAGGAAACATTTTATTGGTTGTCCATCCCCTGGCCTCTATTTGAGCACTTTTACTTTATTAATGAAATTACCAAATTTCTTCTTCGCAAATATTTTGAAAAAAAAAATGATATATGCTAGCTGAAGTCAAATGGGGCTATGAAATCAACCACAATATTAAAATTCAAGTTCATCGTTGTTATACTTACGGTCATGTTGACAATACAATACATTTATTTCTAGATATGCAATTATTAAGCTTTAATTCTAACAACTCATCATGCAGGAAGTTTAATACTTAAAATAATATTTCAAGGCAATAAACAATGTATCAATAACACAATTACTCCCACAAGTTGCAATAAAAACAAATATTCAACAAAACATTTGCTCACACCCTTTTTAATGATACAAGCACAATAGAAAATGAGTAAGTGGATAAAATATTGGACTAGAAAATGATGATTTTGCAACAATGGGGCTTGTTTGAGACCAATTATCGCTTACGAAAATTTCCCTCCGCTTTTCTATTTTCCCACTCTCTTTTATCCCCTTCTTTTCCCTCTTCTATACTTAACCAAATTCCCCGTTCTTTTCCCCTCTACTTTCTCTTTCTGGTTACTTAGTCATTTTTCCAAAAATTTCTAACTGCGCGGGTTGGCGGACTCACGGGTTCACATTTGCACTCATGCTTTTATATCACGACTCCGACCGACCGCTTCCCCATTCCATACCTAGCCACTTTTTCGATCGTGGATTCTCGGGTAGGCGGGCTTTAGATTGTAAGTTTCCATTTTTATGTGACCTACAAACAACACTCAGACTTCCACGATATACAAATTGACTACCAAACTCCCACATCATCCCCTCTTCCGTGTTACACATTTTGCACTCAAAAGTTCTGAGACATAAAATTTAACCATCGAGGCCTCACGTCTCCTAGGGAACCCTTGTCACCCTATTTTGAAGCCTGTATGATGCTTTCCATACTTTTCCATTTCTTGGAATCTCTTTCGCGAATCGTCGGGTTGGTGGGTTCACGAAATCTCCAATTCCTAGTCACTATTTCTTGTGCCCGCCACCTTCGCACTTCTTTCCAAGTATGCAATAAATGAGGTTTAATGCTAACAAATCATCATGCAACAACTATAAATATTGTCATTAATGATAAAAAGGCTCAAGGAGACAGTCACACTGACTATCCTTGCACAACTTGTCTAGAAACATGCAAAAAAGATCTTTCCAGGTAATGGGATATCTATTACAAATTTCAGTATATTAGCAAAAACGAGTCCGAATGACCTTTTTCCTATTCCATACTTAGCCACTTTTTCGATTGTGGGTTCCCGGACAAGCGGGCTCAAGATTGCACTTCCATTGTTCCGCGACCTACAAACAACACCCGAAGTTTTGTGATATACAAATTGATCGCTGGACTGCCCCATCATGCCCTCTTCCGTTTTACGTGTTTTTCACTCAAAACTTCCGAGACATACAATTTGACTGTTGGGCCATCACCTCTCCTGAGTATCCCTTGTAACCCTATTTTGAAGCCCGACTGACTACTTTCCATACTTAGTCATTCCTTAATTTCTCTTCCCCATCCCCTCCACCTTCGCACTTGTTTCTAAATATGCAATTAGTAAGATTTAATGCTCACAGCTCATCATGCAGGAACCATAAAGATTGTCATTAATGAGTGAAATGCTCGAGGAGATATCCCATTAATACACATTAAACCAAGATTTGTGGAGGGTTATATTATCCCTTCCGAGTGTTCATTTCAAACATCATGGAATGTCTTTCGCAGGTCGTCGGGTTGGCGGGTTCACGAAATCTCTAATCCTTAGTTGCTCTTCGCCATACCCTCCACCTTCACACTTCTAAGTATGAAATTACTAAGATTTAATGCTAAAAACTCATCATGCAACAACCATAGATATTGTCATTAATGAGCGAAAGGATAGAGGAGATCTCCCATTCACATGCATTGGACCAAGATTTGCGGAGGATTATATTATCCCCTCCAACTGTTCATTTCAAACATCGTTTGGAGAAAATAGACATTCTCGTAAACTTATGGCAGCAGCTCGACAATGGTTCTATGGAGATATAATGAACATCTTCTAGTGGTCCAAGGCATACTCTTACTATTCATCCCCTTCCGCCTAGAACAAAGTAATTTGGACCTATGGAATTGCTCGTGCAGGCTGTGTCCCTGAAGTTTTTGAATGTAAGGAGGTGGTCTCTTGATGCGTCGAGAGATATATTTCAGGCCAAATAATTATTCATGTGTGGGACCACTCTCCTGTTTCTTTGTCACCTCAGGTCCTCTGCAAGATGTTAATATTGTTGGAGACAACATTGACCTTCAGAGGAGAAGACTGCAAGTAGTTCCTAAAAAAACATGATAATGGGTTGAACCTTTTGCTTGAGTTCCTGGAGGACCCGAAGACAGTTCCTGAAGATATCACAAGGTTGCAGGTTAGTTCATTTAGAAATCCATGCTGGGAAATTTCGTGGCTGTTTACAAGAATAACGGGACAAGAATCCATAACAAGTATTTCCTGCATGCTTCTTTATATTTTGTATTTCACAGTCAAGGAACAAGCCATTTTTTATTGGGGGAAGATAATTTCCATTTAAATATGTTCCCAATTGTCACGATTCAAAGAGGATAAGAAATTTTATATGTCATCCTACTTGGTTTTCGCGATAGCGCATTGCTGTCCGTTTCCAAAATTGTCCGTGTCCAAGAAGGTAAACTGTGAATTTGACCTAGAAACCTTCTGGTACTAGACCTTGTGGAGGAACAATGCCTCCCATTATTTTTATGAGGTTTTTAGTGACTTTGTTTTGGTTTTCAAAGATTTATTTTTAGGAAAGGACGCTCCCCGCATGTCTCACCAGGAAACCAAGTTTTTGGAAAAGAAGGGGGCACTTGAACAAATGGATAATTATAGTTTGATAATGATTTTTGGCTCCAAGGAAAATCCCTCTTTCCTTCCATGTCACATTACAGACAAAATGTTTGTTACAGAAATAACAAGGCAATGCAACTACTGGTTGCATTTTTTCCATGAGAAGAGAAAAAAGAAGTTCATTCCTCTGCTTTGGAAAGTCGGGGACTTTGTGTTCAGGAGCGTCAACAATATTGACAAATTCAAAGGTCATTTCAACAACTTGAACCTAAGATATGTTGAAAGGATAAGAGGGTTCGACCCTAATGGGATTTTTTTAGAACATTTACTAGCAGTTGACTTCAATAATTATTTTATCCAGACACGCCTGAACGAAGACATAGACAATGACGACAACACTCCTGCTCCTGACGTCGATGACCTAGAGACATTACAAAGCACCTCTGAATTGTACAAACAACAGGGAAAAGGCCCCGGTGAGAAGAGTGTTCAATCCCCGAATACCACTCCCAAGAGTACGACATCCTAGAGCATTGCTCCAATGACCCACCTCAGTAAGAAAGAAACCCATAATTATTCAAAATGAGGAGAAGATAAGAACCCTCCTCACGGTAAAATTGATAGTTCTCACAAGATTTGCGTGAGGAAGAAGAGAAAAAATGTTGTAGGGCAAGCAAAAGAGCTCGAAATTGAAAGTGAAGACATGGAACTTGAGACTGATCTGGATAACGTATTCCGCAATATTGATCAGCCCGGGGATGCGATCCGCCATAGTCCCCTAATGGAAATATTTAAGACCAAATTTTTTGACAAAGATGAATCCTTTATATTCCAGAGCCCTCTTTTTAACAACGAATCTAAAAATTTAATTATTGAAAGGAGAGGTGTAAGAAATAAGAAAGGGAAACATTATTTAGAGATTAACCTTAGGAACATGCAACCGTCTCAAATCTCCCGACTTCACTGAGCAACTATAGATTCTATTGATGATTCCATTGGAGACATTGAGGCAGATAATGCTAGACTAAAGGAGCGACTCAAGGAATTGGAGGAAACTTTGATTCATATCTCATTGCTTGCCAGTCCTTTAGCAATAACCGTGTCTGCCACCCCTGCAACCAAGTTAAAAGGATCCTCCATCCTCCTCACATCGTGTAGAGGTTATGTGGAGAAGAATATCAAGAAAATAATGGAGCTAATTACTCAGACCTGGGAAACATCAAAAAGTATAGCTTCCCCTGGAATGAGGGCACATGCTTTGCACGAATATTTGCAGGTGGATTTAAAAAATGAAGAACGTTTATATCTAGAGACGGTCCTCCCTTTTGGCATCCATGTCATCAACATGACAGATATGAGAAGAAGACAAGAAGATATCCCCTCCCCAAACTAGATCAAACAATTAAATGAATGCTGGAAAGTGAAAGTTAAGAACCTACATCTCATTGTCTAGTCATGTGAACAAGCCATATCAAAGAAATAAGAATTATTCAGAAAGCTGACCGAAATAGACTTAGCCGAAAGTACCAATGAGGTCCAAGACCCCAAATTAATCGTCAACTCCTTGTCCTTAACCAAGCAAGCCTTCGATGGACAAGTTGATATTTTAAGGGGTTGTCTTTAGAAGATTTTTACAACATCCTTGAATATGGTGAAGATGATGTGGACAACTAGCTAGTGGACTATTCGGTACAAAATGAAGAAATTGATCAGGCTCTGCGTAATCTTTCTATCGATCTAAGGGAATTAGAAAAAAAGCTTTTCAACATAAAAATCCAGGATGAGATAAACGTGGCCCCATGAGAAGCTACATTGAATAATGACTCCAAAGGGAAATCGACAAGCTCACCGACGAAGGGAAACAAGCAGTTGGCACGATTCAAGTAGTTGTCGACGAGAGAAATAAAAATGCATCAACAAGAAAATAACAAAGGGGGAGATATATACCATCATAGTAAGTCTATATTGATCACATCCTTCTTTGTTTATCAATCCAATTATTCCACCTCTTTAAATAGAAATGTCTAACCAAAGACTGATAACTTCCAATTTCTTCTTTTCAGGTCTTGCTCTCTACCGTCGCCCACTTCTTCTTTCTACAGTCCCATTTCTTGTACTTATTTCTTTTATGCTCCACGGGAGCCCCAATCCCAGTCTATATGACAAACACATTTAAATTTCCAGGAATATGTAACAAACATTATTATTTTTTGATAAATTTCAAAGAAAACTACTTCAAAAACAATCTCGACGGTGCCTTGTAACCCTATTTTCGGAATGCAAAATTAGTTCTCTTTATGCATTTCGGTCATCTTATTTTATTTTTATGTGCTCAATTTTATTTTATCTTCAACTATGTTGGATGTCAGGAAATTGTGTTTATTTAATTTGAATGTTTAATGTGTGTGATTCATGGTCCTATTTTCTAGGAACCTTTATTTCAAAAAACAAAAAATATTTTTTTTTTCTACCGTTTTGTATTGCTTTAAGTCATTACGAGGGAAATTATCTATAAAAACTAAAATAGGAGTACCACATCTATAAAAACGCAGTAGGATTGACATCCTCGTTAGATTGTCATTTCGGTCCTAACAGATTGCATAAATAGAAACCTTCAAAAAATTTTATCATTGCCAAAAAAAAATCAACTGGATAGACATGTTGAGATGTCCAGTTGGTACTATACAAAGATGCCCTCTTCCTGAAGAGAAATTTCAGATCAACCTCTGACAATATATAGAAAAAAACTAGCAAACACAGAGGTCACACAAGAAGATCAAAGAATCTTAGAAAAAAAATATTTGTTTCTTTGCCACCGCATATAACTTTATTTATCCTAACACATATAGAGACACACAAGCTAGATGATCTATTTAATAGAATGAAATGGATGTTTCTTACTTTGTCCATGGGAAAAATTAAAGAAGTGACTATGAAAATTGTACTTAACTCTAAATATTGGGATGAAATCCAGTTGGAAGTATACAGAGATCATTATGAATGAATTTCATAAATACATTAAAGAGATAAAACATACAAGGTAGGAACGGAAATTTTGAACATGGCAAGTCAGACTCCAACAATATATCAAGTTACACATGATGGGGATATCTGTTCTCTTTCGTATCTGTCTGTTGTACTACTGGTAATAGGAAAAATTACAGAATCTTATTAAGAAAATAAAAGCAAGATGGATTATGCAAAACACAATATAATTATAATGAAAATACTTAAAAAAACTAAATGGTTTCAATGAATGACAGAATTTCCCTAGGAGCCACATGTCATTTTCTGCATGGATACCACATGTACTTCATGCTGCTTGCCACGTGTCTACTGCAGTTTCCATTTTCCTCTGCTACTTATTCCCCCATACCTGTGCATTTATTCCCATTCCAACCCGGCAGGGAGTACGATGCCATGCAACACTTGTTTAATAATGATTTGGTTCATGGGTTCATAATATAGCGATGTATTAATTTTAAAAAAATATTTATATAATTAATTATTTATATTATTTATAAACAATTTTTTTATATTTTAAATTATTTAAAATTAAATATTAAAATTAAAAATAAAACTCTATTATTTATAACTATAAATAAAATAGCTTATTAGGGTATATCTAGTGGTTGGGATTTTGAGTGTGAGTGTTAATGTTCCATCAAAGTTTATAGTGGTAAACTCTTGATACTAGAAAAAAATATAAATAAAATAAAATAAAATTAATAACAAACTCAATGTTATTCAAAGTTTTTTTTTGTTTTTAACAATAATTAAGCAACAAATGCTAGAGATGTGTTGCATTGTCTATGCTCCCAAAAAAATGTTATAGATGTATTACATTGCCAAAGTTCCCAAAAATTGTGGCTAACTACTATAGAATCCATATTCATCCCTTCTATATGCCTATAATACAAAATTATTGCATCCCTATATAAGAGAAACTGAAATTCTTTGAAACAATAAATTCTATAATATATGCCTAAAATTCTTAACATCTTCTAGACCTAAACTTTCATGTTCTCAGCAACTAGTTCATTGTTTCTTCTCCCTTGTTTTATTCTTTGAATGATGAATTCTAAACATCTTCTAGACCTAAACTTTCATGTTCTCATTAACTAGTTCATTGTTTGTTCTCCTTTGTTTTATCCTTTGAATGAGGACTCTCTCATTTTTTGAGAGGACACAATTCAATGATCTTCTTGGGGAACATTCAAGGAAAAATTCCTTATAAGGTTGCATTCTATTTCCACCGCCTCTAAGTGGAAATTTGGCTTTCCAGATTGTGCTATTTAGAAACCAAATTATAAATCAAGGACTTGTTGCAGTGAATGTGCTCCTCATGACTTCAAAGAGCATGTCATATCTCTAACGGTTCATGGGAATCCATATGTCCTCTTGCTACATTGGAATCTTCAACATGGAAGGAATTATGCCCTCTGCTTACTAATGATCCACTTATTTTCAATTTTCTTACTTCGAAGTGACTTTGCAAACTATATGACAGATGATAAATGAAGTATACATGGAGATGTGGTTTATATTTTCAATGCTATTCATCATAAGTCTGGCCATGTGACAATTTAATACAGAGCAACATATCATATCCAAATATATTTTAAGGTATGGGGTAATGTTGCAAAGTTCCATTCACCATTGGGGTAAAGTTACAAAGTTCCATTCACCATTGTTGCAATGTTGCAAAGTTCCATTCACCATTAAGTCCCCCATTTGTTATGTGATTTGCCCAATGATTGAAACTTCCTTATTACATTCATGAAAACATGATGAGAACAAACTTTTCATATGCTTACTTCGATCCAAGATTAACACTAAGAGATGGTTTCTAAACTCAAAGTTATTTACCATGTGACTTATAATAATTATTTTTGAGACATTTTAAGTCATCTATTATAATGAAGGATTCAATTCATAGTTCATTAGCACTTTGAACCCTTACCACAAAGTGTAAGCTTCTACACTATTATTAGAGGATTGGAGACAATGCCAAAACCCATAAATAATAAGTTCCAAATATCCATGTGAAATCCACAATTATCTCATACCTACTGTCTCACGAAGTTTTTCATCTTAACAAAGAAAAATAAATCCCTAAAGAAATTTGTTGTACTTTTCATAATCACTTTAAATGAAAAACTTTTGAAGTTTTAAAAGTAACTTTAAATGAAAAACTTTTGAAGTTTTAAAAGTAAAACCATTTATAATGCTAGCTAATAAAGTTTTTGTGTATTAGTGAGAATGGTTTAAATAATAATAATAATAATAATAATAATACCACCACCACCACCACTTTTTGAAGCATTGCTACTGTTACATGTCGGGTAATGGATGAGGATGTGGCTAGGGTTTTCCTAGTCGCATCCCCTCCTGCTAGTGCTTGGCTATGCATCCCATCTTGACGACGCGTCCTTTCGGCAGTTCTAGACTGGACAAGTGCTCCGGTTGCATGGATTTTGGTCGGTTGGAGTTTCTTTCTCTCCGCTTTACTATTGTCTATGCTCTCATGGGTTGCTCATTCAACCCTGCCTCTTTCTATGTCGGCGAGTCCCTCTGTGGGATTGGATAACCTTTTTGGTGGATTTTCCCCCATGGGTTCCTCGCCTTGCTCGCGTCGGTTCAAGACTAGTTCTAGTGCTCGGTTTTATCGCGCGGCCCTTGGTCTGCTGGATTGGTATTTCCTCTGGTTATTGTCGTGTTGGAAGGTACTATGCCTCTCGAACCTGATAGGGTTTCTTCCTATCGGTGTATCCCTCCTTTGGAGATTTGGTGGATTCGTTTTGAGTCTCTGGACTTGGGATCTGGTGTTTGGTGCAACGATTGCTGGGTATTCTACTACTCTTTGGAGGTCAGGTCGAAGCTTTGAGGTCCATATTTTGGGCGTCCAGTGTGGATCTATGGATTTGCACTTTGAGGTCCTTTCTTGGGCGTGCAGTTCTGGCCTATCTTTTTTATGTTGGTTTTTACTCAGTTATTGTTGTATTTTTATTTGCTCTTTTACCCATGTTTGGGGAGTGCTTCATGCACCCATGTATGTAATTTGGTTCTCTTTGATGAATAACATTATGAATTTTCCTCAGGAATACTAATAATAAATATAATAATAATAATAAGATCACGACCAAGCTAGACACCAAATTGGTGTATGAGACCCCCTTGTTTATGGGACAAGGGACCCTCTCCACCCAACGATTTGAATGGTAAAGTTTATAGAGGTATAGTCAAGGACTTGGGGTCTATTGGTGGGAGACGGTGATTTTCACCCAACCCACCAGGGATCAAACCCCATCGAGACATTGGCCCGTTGTGATAAGGCTAGAAGAGTAGATGCCCATGGGATAGAAGTTTCCATTTCGGTGGGCTTCGAGACGTCTCAGCTCTTGCTAAGTCATAAGTTTCTTTCTAGGCGCTGGCTTGCGGGTTGTTGGCACTAGCCTAGGGGTTATAGTGGCAACCAACTAGATTTGAACCTAGGCCTTGCCTAGGTAATCCCGACTATGTTACCAATTCCTCTAGATCTAAAAAAAAGTTTACAGAGGTATACATACCCTACCCCCTCTGAATTTGAACTTGTGACCTCTTCGGAGGAAGCACATGTTCTTAACCATTGGGCCCACTCAGACTGTATAATTTAATATAGTTTAAGTTAATAGTTTGTGACATATTTGTTTTCATTAGTTTAGTTTGTACTACAATGCATATAAATTTATTAAATGTTTTCATCTAAAATTTTAATTTATAATTATATTTCTTAATCTTAATTGGTAAAAAGTTTATATGTAATTTTTTTTTCTCATTTTTGAAGGAAAAAATTGGAAAAAATATGAAACTTTATGTTGAAAAAATTAAGAAAAAATAAAAAACATTTTAACCTAACACATACAGAATATTGACATCAATGTACAATTAATGTTTTTTAATGTAAAAATAAAAAACATCTTAACCTAACACATACAAATTATTGACATCAGTGTGCAATTAATGTTTTTTAATGTAAGGTTCATGCATAAAATTTGATTAAAGATAAGGTTTTTCTTTGTTTCTTTACATAGGAGGCATTATCATTGAGGGTAATCAATAACCACCCCATGGGAGATATCTAGGTTGGAAAAAAATGTGATGGCTTTGTCGACTTCTTCATGGAGCCAAACTAACGAGAAGAAACAAAGATTAACACTCTTCCCTATCTTGATGTTCCCCTAATGATGACGATGAACCCCCATAGGCCAGATAGAGGAGGGAGTCATCATCCTTTGTTCCCAAGCTYGAGTTACCCCATAAGGTGACCTAGCTAGATCAGACTTCAACAAAATTAATRCRTTATAAAACCAATAGAGAGAGGAAACTTGGTGCTTTTAGATTTTTCTTATGCTTTGGTTTTGAGTAAAATTTGCAATTTTGTGTAAGTTCCTAAGAGAAACACTATTAGCGCAAGGTTACCTTTGATTCCATGAAAGGCTCATCCAAGTGGGTGGATTGATTGGTTTCAAAGGGAAGTGCAATCCATAATATAGAGAAAGAGGTGGAGGTTTTCTCGGTATAATGTATAAAAATATGAATCTTGGTTAGTATTTTTTGTTGGGTAGGTGTTATATTCTTTGCATGTGTGTCGGGGGTGCATCATATTTGACGATTGTGTCTGCCGATGCCACCCACTATCGCTCTTTGTGGGCATGTGTTTCAAGCGTTGCCCGAGGGGGGGGGAATATTATCCCCCCTTGGTTATGTGAAGCGTTCAGGGCAGTGCCCTGGAATTGTTTTGGGGGCGGTTTTTGATATATTAACATTTTTCGCTATTTTTAGTGATTTACTAAATTAATCCCTATTGGACCCTTCGTTTTTGGATAAAGCGATAAGGATGAGTAAGTGGCGTAAAAATTCAAATGTACCACATGGTAGCTAGAAGCTTCGAAAGCGGCGGAAAAGGTAATATTGTGGGTGGATCAAAGGAATATCGGGCGTGGATAGAAGCAGATTTGATTTAGTCAATCAACTTTGTCAAAGACTCGCATGTATAAGTAAAAGGGAGATGTAAAGGGAAAATGTTACACTGTTGTTATTGTATCTAAGATTGTAGTATGTCTGCTTGTCTTTGTTGTTACTATTTCAGTCTAGCTTGGACCCCTATTCTCATGGTCGAGTATTGTAGTTTCCTCAGTCGGTATTGTTGTTGCACCTGTGGTAAGTTTTGATTCTGCAATGGGTCATGAGAAGCTAGATCTCCCTGCGCGAGATGATGCAATTAAGAGCTGTGTATTTTGAGGAGTGATCTATCAGATCTCAGGTGTATGGAATCTTTTGTACTGTTGCTACTAATAGAATGATGTGATTTGAGGCCTTAAAAATTTATTTTATGGTTATCTGTTATGATATGAATAGATCTGTGTTTCTTATTTCTTATTTCTTTCATGATAGTATTTCAATGTTGTCGCAACTTGATTTTAATGGTTAAACTCTGCATCTGAGTAGTGTATAAATATATCTGATGTCATATTCTTTATAACTCCCTTCATCATACAAGTCTCGACTATGCTTCGGGTGAGACGTCCTTCCCTTGTGGAAGGTTGAAAATGCCAACATTCCTAGACTATAATGGTACCTTTTGTTGGTAACTTCCGAGAACCTTGGTCTCTATTTTGCACCAAAAAATGGTTTTGTTGTTGGGACCAAGATTTAGAGGAAGCCTCATCGGATCTACAAGTTTGAAGTTGAAAACTGGCGGGAAAGAAAGTGTGATGTGTTCATAAGGCATGAGGTCGAGTTGTGACACAAGAGCTTTAGCGTTGTGAAAGATATTGTTTTCTATTCGGAGCCTGGTAGTGACCAATATGAGATCTTCTAGGTTAAATTTCCCTAAGATTTGTTTCAGTGGTTAGATCGGCTGCAAGAAGCCTCAGAATACAAAGATCAGGTAAAAAAGAGATATTATTGGAATGTTGAAATTCTAGCGTCTCTTCATCAGCTAAATCACCAAATCTCACGAGTTGTAGACTTATGGGTGAAGACTACTTTGGACAGTTATATTATTGAGTTCGTTGCATAGAATCATCAAGCCTTTTCAAAAGGAGAAGTTGTATTCAGAGAAGGATCCAAAGGAAGACTGTTGTGGGAAATACCTATGTGGATCAAGGTCCTTTTGGTAGAAGAAGGAATGTTTCTTGTTTCTTTAGGTAACATGGCAGCTTAAACCCCTAGGCTCGGGGGAAGGCAATTTGCAGAAGGGTTCATGAGTTAAGATAAGGAGAGATTCTCTGAAGTATGGGGGGGAGTCAAGAGAAGAATGCAAGAGATGAACGAGCTCTGAGGAGTGATACCATTGTGGAAAAATGGTGGCGGAACCAAATGAAGACAATGATGAAGTGGATAGATCAATTGGGAAAGGAGATTGAAAGAGATGGCAGTGATAGAGAACAACTTGAAGAGTTGTGAAAGTTGCAGAGACGAGGAAGACTGGATAGTCAATGGTTGAAATAGAGAGTTTGTGTGAGAGGTAACGATTCCAGAGGTAGCAGACAAGAGGAAGAGTATTCAAAGGAAGTAGATGAAGGAGCATGGGTAGATGCCACCACTGATGAAGAATGTTCAGCCCAGACCTCAGAGGGAGTTGTGGAGGAATAAGAACCTATAACTCCAGAAGATACCGATGTGCACCGGGAATTAAATGGAACACTGCAAGAGAATGAGACCCCCCCAGATCAAAGAAATTTGTTTCAAGGGTAAAGGAACCAACCCTGAATCACCTATTCCCCCAACGTCGTCTAAAAATCTGGTAATTTCTACAGTAAATCCTTCTACAATTCATGTTATTACTAGTTCTTTGAGTTATACAAGTTTATTGGGTAGTAGTAGTGGAAGTGTGGAAAATTATACCATTATATCACAACTAGGATCTCATGGGTTTATTTTAGTAGGATCTACAAGTTCAGTTATGGGAACACAAACTACAGGATCCCTTACCTGATATCTTGAGTTTTGGGGAAAGGGAGATGAGGATGTTGAGAAACACTAATTTCTATGTGAATCCATCTGAAAGTCTCGAGAGACTCCAGACATGAATAAGTTGGTTGAGTTTCAAACAAATTTGAGAGGTTGTTATCTCAAGTGATACATGAAGACTATTGAGCCAAGGATTCAAGGTCAATCCTTGACTCTGGTTCAAGTGAGATAGAGGTTTATTGCAGAGTTCTGGTTACCACAATTAGAGAAACAATCTCTTTTTGTGTCACGAGAGACAAAGCAGAGAGATGATGAATCTATGTGGGAATACAATCAAATATTTAAAGAAGCAATAAGAAATATGGCGAACCCTATTGATGAAGACCATAGAAGGGAGTGGTTCATTCAAGGGTTGCTACCTTTGACCTGTATCCCTCTCACACAACAAAGGATAACCACTCTAGGAGAAGCATTGGAGAAAGCCATGAATATTGAAGCTATGGAAGATTATCCGAGGATCTTAAGAGTTATGAGACCTCCTGAGGATGCAAGCCTCATGCAATTGAAAGGTCATATCTCTACATTAACTGAGAATATTCAAGAGTTTTCCCTTCCTAAGGAAAGTCGTCTGCAAGTTTGGTGTATAGGTTGTTACACACAAGGTCACTTGGTGATCAAATGTCTAAGACTGAGAGGTGCAGGTCCCTCAAGTACTTCAATGACACCTTCGTCAGTAGGACCGTCTGGAGGAGTTGTGTGAATTGCTGCTACAACACCATTTAATGGGAATGTTCAATATCATTCCTTTTTGAATAATCAGAGAGTCAATACTAATGAATGTTGTGATATTTTTAGGAATCATAGGCATTCTCCATGACATTTCCCCATTTGACAAAAATATACACCTACTCTGAATACAATGTACTGTGAGTTTTGTGGTTCTCCAGATCATAATACCAATCAATTTTATGGTCTAGATGCACTTGTAGATAGATTGGATTGATATGCATCCAGAGTGAATGAAGGAACTCAAGGATTTGGAGGAGGTCGCAGAGGTGGAGGTGGATAAATTGGAGGATGAACTGGCGAGAGAGGACCAGTTTGATGTTACAATTGTGATGAGTAAGGGAATCTTGCGAGAGATTTTCCACTTCCAAGAAGACCCTGGTGTTCACATTGTAGGAACAATACTCATGCTACTGAAGACTACCATGATCTGATTTCTAAGTGGGAAGATATTTCTAGGAAGAGAGGAGCTAATCTAATAAACTCTGAACCGAGAGCTATAGATGAAGGGAATGGGTCTACTATTAATATCATTACCATAGGAGGAGAAAATATTGGTGTTGATGTAGAGAGTCCATGTCAAATCAAGATTCATAAGGCTATGCCAAATAATTCCAAGTATGATCCGGCATGACAGAAGGAATTTTTCATAAATGCAGTAGAAATGTTCAGACATATCATCCCTGGTCCATCAACACTTGAAGTTGCGGAAACAAGTTTCAATTTAACCCCGCAACAACTAAGGATAGATTGAGAATCATCTACTCAATTGGAGTCTTCAGGTAAATCTCAAAAAGTTGTTGATGTTTGGTTTCAATTATTTTATGATATATTAGATGATGAGAAACTTACTAAGAAGTTGTGGAATACAATTAAAGTGGCCTTGGGAGCTGAAGGAAATACAAAAGAGTTCATTTATGATAACCTTATAGAAAGGAAATCAAGTAGGGTATAGAGAAGAAATAGAAGGTATGGAAGGGAATTAATATTAAATGATCAAATATATGAGTATGAGATCAAGGATGTTATGTTGGACTTGGGCTCTGATGTCAACATCTTGCCAAAGAAGACCCGGGAGGCAATGGGAAAACCCAAGTTATTTTATTCTCCTATTCAGCTGAGGATGATAAATCAATATTGCATTTTTCCAGTAGGAAGGCTACATAATGTAGAAGTAGACATGGTTGGTGTCAAAACAATGGCTGAATTTGAGGTTATTGAAATAATGGGAGAGAAGGATCCATATCCATCTCTGTTAAGAATTGATTGGGATTATGAAAACTATGTTGTCATTTATAATAAAAATGAAACCATGACTTTTGAGTTTGATGGGATGAAATTTACTCAACCTTTAGATCCCTACCAAGGCCCAATATATATTGAGCTTGCAGATAATAATGTGGAGTCGGATGCCCTCGTTCAACTGTATAATATGACTGCAAGAAAATGAGTTGATTATATTAACCCCACTGCAAATGGATCAATGAGTTGGCAACATATTCAGTCTGTGGATGAAGATTCTGAAGTAGATTTTAATAATTGTCATCATGGAAGATATGCAAACTTTTCAAGACACTATGTAACTATCTGCTCAATACAGTGGATTGGAGCTGAAATAGGTGATTTTCTAGCATACGATGCGACTTCAGATCTACACAACTTTCTCACTGATATGGAGGATAAGGTTGTGAAAGAACAGATAATTTCAACACTTGATATAGCCTTGAGATCCTCACTTGCTAGATGGTGGGCTAGCCTTAAGGAAACCATTTATTCTTACGTTGATGTTTGTTATGACCCAAGGGGAGCATATATGGGGCTAATTGTATATGATATGACCCCAAGGGGGGCATATATGGGCCTATGTTATGACCCAAGGGGATCACATATGGGGATGATTGTAGATCATATGACCCCAAGGGGGGGCATATATGGGATTAAATGCATATGTAATGTGTAAATATATATGTAATAAGGTCGACCTAATGGTAAAGGGGCTTCATGTGCAAGTGTGAATAGGTATATATACATGCCATGTATTTATTATTGAGAGAGTTGAATTGTGAAGTATGAATGGTATTTGGTTATTTGGAGGGGGTTCTTCTATTCTTTAAGGAGTATTGTGTAACTTATCTATCTTGGATTTGTGCCCCACACTCACATTCAGTACATGGTGTGTACTTATGTTATTTTATGATATTTTGAGCATTTGGTTCATTACATTTGGGCCCATATATGCCCCCCCTTGGGGTCATATCATATACAATTAGCCCCATATATGCTCCCCTTGGGTCATAACAATGTTAGACTTGCCATGCAGTATTTTTCCTCCCTCCATCATAGGTTGGCCAGTCTAGTGCAAATTGGAAGTTGAAGAGTCAAATATTAACTATGGAGACATATGATGGTTTTTCTGACCCAATAGAGAATATTGAGTATTGTCTTAAGGTATGGAAAGCCACACAACTGCCTTTTCAGTTCTAGGTACATCAATTCTTCCATTATTTAGGACCGATTCTTAAATCTTGGTATGTGCATGAAGAGGCCAGGAGATAGACCTCATGCTGGAAGGTACTATAAGGTCAATTTTGTCATGATTTTTCCTTTTCTATTAAGTCTTCAAAAATCATAGTTATACTGCAACAAATTAAGAAAATGTTGTTTACTAATGAATTCAAGCCCAAGTATTCACCTATATTATGTCCTGAGCATGAAGATCTGCTTCAATTTGTTTTTTATCCATCACTTGCAAGGATCCCCATGGCTTGCATCAAGGTTGAAAATGATCTTGAAGATCCTAAAGACTTGGAGGGGCTTAGACATTTGACCTTTAAAAAATCTGCAAGAATAAGAGAAGTTAGATACACTCCATCAGGTAATTCCAGTGGTTCATATACTCATCCCATGAAGATGTGGAAGATGAATATTGGAAGTCAAGAGCATCTTAAGCTAGCTTCTATAGGAGATTACTAGGACAAATAGACCATGATAGAGATCTAGGCCCTATTGTGGGAGTATGAGGATTTTTTCCCTAAGATATTTTTAGAAATTAAGGGGGTTAAAGGAGATTTGGGAGAAATGAAAATAGAACTCAAAAACATAGGTTGTATCGCTTAAATCCTAGGGTCAAATATAAGGTTAAGAAGGAAATTGATAGAATGCTTGCAACTGACTTAATCTTCCCTGTAGATGAAGTAAAGTGGATTAGTCTTATTGTCATACAGAACAAGAAAGTAACTAAAGATATAAGAGTTTTGTATACTATAGGAGTTTGAACTCAACTTGCGTGCATAATCATTTACTTACTTCATTCAGTGATGAAGCACTTGATCAAGTGGTTGGAAATGAAGCATATTCTTTCACTGATGGATTTTTCAGGATATCATCAAGTCAAAATTGTGGAAGAAGGTAAAAATAATACCAACTTTACTATTGATTGGGGCTCTTTTGCTTACAATGTCATGCCCTTTGGGATGAAGAACGCTCTTGCAATATTTTCTAGAATCGTTATTGTTTCCTTCCGGGATTTTATTCATAAATTTATTGAAGTTTAGATGCATGAATGGACCATGTAAAACTTGTTGAAGGAACACATAGGCCTAATTAGGTTAATGTTTGACCGTTGTAGATAGTTACAAATTTCATTGAAATTGAAGAAATGTGTTTTCTATGTGCCTTTTGGAAATTTGTTGGGACATATTGTGTGTAGGGAAGGAGTTTGTTTGATCTTGCAAATTTTGTTGTTATTCTTATTATGCCTCCTCCTACAACTACTAAACAATTGTGATATACTCTTGGTAACACTAGATATTAACACAAGTTCATCATGAATTAGAAAAGCATAATTGCCTCGGCTGAGAAGTTTCTGAAGAAAGCAGAAGTTTTCCACTGGAACCTCAAATGTGATCAAGATGTCAATGTCCTAAAAGAGAATTTAAGTAGTTCTCCTATTCTGACATATCCTTACTGGAAGGTTGAATTCCATGTTCACATTAATGCTTCTAGTACAACTTTGGGTGTTTTTCTTGCGCAACCTGGTGAAGGAAACATAGATCACCCTATTTATTTTTCTAGTAGAAAGTTTTCACAGGCTGAGCACAACTATACCACCATAGAGAGAGAGGGTTTAGCCATGGTATATGCCCTGTAGAAATTTAGACATTACTTGTTGGGGGGAATTTCAAGTCTTTCACTGATCATTCTACTTTAAAGTACTTAGTTAATAATCTTGTGTTAGAAGGAAGAATGTGTAGGTGGCTGTTGTTGTTTCAGGAGTTTTACTTTGAATTCATCGTAAAACCAGGAAAATTGAATGTTGGCTCTAAACACTTATCTCAGCTAGAGTCCAGAGAAACTAGTAGAGTCGTAGATGACCAGCTCCCAAATGCATATTTATTTAAGATTGAAGTTTTCCTAGACTATCTCTCTAATATTTCTCTATTTCTGACTACTGGTGTTTTCCTTGATAATTATACCGCAACACAGAAGAGTCATCTGGTGGTTCGTGCAACAAACTACCAACTGATTGTAGGACAATTATACAAGTTAGGATTTGAAAACATTCTCAGAAGGTGTCTACTAGATCATGAACAACCTAAAATCTTGTGGGAGTATCATAGTGGAGTGGCCAAAGGCCATGTAGGAGGAAAGGATACTAGACAGAAGGTGATTTAGGTAGGGTTATGGTGGCTTATTATGTTTAAGGATGATAAAGATTATGCTAGAGCATGTAATGTCTATCAGAGGGTTGGTAAGCCATCTTGCAGGGATGTGTTTCCCTTACATCTTGTTCGATCACTGGAGGCTTTTGAAAAGTGGGTTGTTGACTTCATAGGACCTATCAACCTGCCAATTAAACACTCGAAGGAAAGATACATCATCACTGCAACAAATTATCTGAATCGTTTGGATGAAGTTGGACCTGTGAAAGAATGTAGTAAGACACAGTAGCAAGGTTTGTATTCGAGAACATTATTACTCAGTTTGGGTGTCCCAGGAGTTTGACTAATGACCAAGGTGCACATTTTCTTAGTGAGACAATTTCCACCTTACTCGAGAATTTTGGATTCAACATCACAAGAGTAGCTTGTATCATCTACAAGTTAATGGTACAGTGGAGGCCTTTAACAAAATTCTGGAGAAGGGGTTGACTAAAGTCTGTTTTGATAATTGGGATGACTAGGATGAGAGAGTTCTAGTTGTTCTTTGGGCATATAGAACCACTATGAAGAAGCTACACAAGTATACCCCTTTTCAACTAGTGTACAGGAGAGAAGAAGTAGTATCAACTGATTTCATCACTCCAAGTATATACATTGCACAAGTTACTCAGATGATAGATGATGAGTCTATTGCATAATAGGTTGTGGAACTGTTGGAGGTTGAGGAAGCCATGTGTTTAGCATATTGTCATCAGACTGTGGAGAAGGCTAGACAAAAGGCTTGGCATGAGAGGCACATCAAGACCAAGACTTTTTCTCAAGGTGACCAAGTATTTCTCTATGATAGTAAGTACCAAAAGCATCCAGGGAAGCTACAGATGCACTGGCTTGGACCATTTATAGTTGTAGAAATTCAGGAGTCAGGAGATGTTAAACTGACACAAATGAATGGTTTTCTTCGACCGGGATGGGTGAATGGTGCACGACTGAAACCCTATATCTCTACTCATTGAAGAAATTCTTTCCACACTCCTATCACGGGGAGTGAATAAAGTAGGTAGGTTTCTATTATGTTTAGTGTTTTTTCCTTTTTTTTCCCCAATAAAGTAGTGGCGTATCCAACGGGCTCACCCCTAGATTCTAGTTGTCGTTGTCAGTTTGTCCAGTTTGGATCATATCATTGTGGTCGGGGAGTCTATGTAAAATCTTTAATGCATTTAGTAACTTCCAATGTTTTAGTCATCGTCGCGTCACTTTCCTATTATTAGTTAAATGCAATTAGTACTTTCATGTCATCATCCTGTACCTGTCAACACAATTCATTTATGTTAAAATGTTTGTCGGTACTTTTATGGTTAGCCATCAGACAATTAGTTATTTTCCCGTGTGTCATGCCATGTCAAATCTGTGTTGGTACTTGTTACCTTTATTTTCCAAATCATTAATTAGATTGTGACGTGTTTGTTGGCCATGTTTGTTGTTAATTCTGAGTTAGCTACGTGGTTTCCCACTTAATGACAATTTAATGCTCGTCCCATATCACCTCCTCTCGATTGTCTATAACCCTGTGGTCACCATTGTCCAAGTCATTGTATTATGTCTCGTTTTCTGAATACTCAGCTCTGGAGTCCAGTGAAATTTATGTGAGTACGCATATTCGTTCTCGTCCTTCGATTCTCTTTTTGTAGAAACACTCTATTACAACCATGGGTTTTAGATTTGGCCTTTGTTCGCATAGGTTTAAATTCATTTTTTCTTCAATCGAAATTTGCAAACGATCAATTTGCAATATTTTTGTGTTCTTTTGAAATTTTCTCTATTGAAGTTTTTTATTATCTTTGTTTCATATTGATTTGAACAATTTTTCATACAATTTCTATCATATCTCTTTGAAGCCATTTCATATTGGTCAAGGCCAGATGGACCTCCAAGTCGATTCTCAATATGATTATTTGGAGCCATACATGTTTTTTTTTTCCCAAGAAAAACCTCTCAAGATCCCCCTCATCCCCATAATATTTGGATGGAGGATGACTCAACTACCACCCACAATAGTAGTTGGAAATTTAGTGGGACTCAAGCATACAAGAACCTATGCCAGAATAGAACTAGAGACATCACAATGAACTTTGTTTTGAAAAAATCTACTCGAATCAATCGAGCTAATCCATTGGGCTCCACTCATTCTAGCTTATTTCATTGTCACATGGGCCTCATGCAGAGTAACCTTCTTTTATTTATTTAGAGTGCTTCCTACAATTGATCATATGGACATTTAACCCTTTCTGAGTTGGCATGCTTATACTCATCATAGATCGCCTCAGTAAACAATTATATAGAATCTTATTATCATAGCAAAATCCATGTTAACCCCAGATCTATTAAGCGTCGAAAGGGGTCAAATCCTTTGAGCTATAATTTTTTTGATTATTTAAGATGGATCTAGGGACTAGGCTAGTTGTAGTCTCACTCAACTAAGTATAACTCATAACTTAAAACTTATGCAGATATGGATATGTAAAAATATAGTTTTGATTATTGTGAAGATATATTTTATTTCTAAGGAAAACTTTGCAAAAATCCCTCCGAGTACATCCAAATAATCCATGGATAGTAAAAAGGGTAAACCGTTAGTCTTTATTATGGAGCCTAACCTCAAAGGGATGAAGAGAGTCAAACTTGTGACCTCCTGAACTTTAGGGAAGAGATCGCATATATGGAAAATGACCGATTGAGCTAACCCACAAGACTTATTGAGAAGATATATAAATATGTACATTGTAACATTCTATTTATGTCTAAATTTAATATCTCTCTTTGTATTTCTCCATATATAACACTTTTTATATTAGGTATTTATATTAAATCTCTCTATATAAAAAAACATTTTTATTTTCATTTATATATATATATATATATATATATATATTTGACTAACATATGGTATTATTATTAAATATTATATTTTTAATTTTTTTTTTTTTAAGTAAGAGGTTTCATATATTAAGTACCTGCTAGAGGCAAAAAGAGGTTCCAAGTACATAGATTATCCTGCTGTGATGACTGGGCTGCCCCAACAGAGGGGAAACCAACCCAGTCAACAACCTAGTCAGCAAAAGCATAATTGTCTACTAAAAGGAAAAAAAGTCTGCAACAGCATAGATAACCATAAAAGAGAGAACCTGACACAACATCAAACTAGACACTGGACGCGTAACCCGGCCAGGTGGAAATGAGGTCCCCTGGCCAAGGCTCCTCTTCGACAACTGTCGTCCCGTCTCCCCACTGCTTCTCGTCCTGCTTCGTGGCCACGACATCCGGGTCGTTCCTCACACCATCCTTCGCTTCCCTGAGCTCATTCCCACTTCGCGCCGGTCTCGACCCTGTTGCGTTCTGCTTTGCCATATCCTCGCCTGGAGCAGCTGCCCAATGCATGGTGATATCCTCAGTTGTTCTCGCTCTCCCGATGTCATTTTCTCCTTTGGCTTCTGCTTCAGGATGCTGCCTAGAAGGTGCTCCCTCCGGAGGTGAAAGAACCGCTTCGTGCAGGGAGGCTAGATGCTGGAGAAAGAGTGACACCTTATCGTTGGTGAGTTGCAGCCTGAAGTGCAAGTCGTCCACCCCTTGGCGAAGTTCAAAGACAAGGCCATAGAGGATAGCCACCTTGTCTTTCAACTGCTCGTTGGTTGTGAAGTCGGGGGCAGGGGGGGAAGAGTGCCCAGTCTTCCTCGGAGGAGAAGGTGGGTCTGCCCCTAAGTCTCTAGGGAAATCCTGTCTCGAAGGGTGGGCTGGAGCAGTCACCGATGGGGTGGGGAGGAAGCGCAAGGAAGAGCTGGGAAACCTCGGAGCCAGTTCCAAACAATTGAAATCCATGGTTGGCGGATTAAGGGAGGAAGAGCTATGGGGCTTGGGCTTAGAGCGGATGGAAGAATCAGTGGGTGGCGAGGCTCGCGAAGAGGTGGAGGGCCGACGTGGTCTCCAGGGAGAGCCCCGTCGCGACCTCCCTCTTAAACATTTTTTGTGCTTAGGCATGAGTTGCGCAGGACTATGGTCGTCGGGCTGCTTGAAACGATTAACTGCCGAGGGCCAGTGAACACAGTCAGAAGATGGGCATGGCTGCGACGGGAGAAGCCCAACGAACCACCAACAAAGATAATGAACAGAGTCGAATGAGAGCGCCATTATACAACACAAAGGCCGAGAGTGAGCATTAACATCCCTTCCCATCGCATTAAGGGTGTTTTAATGCTGCGGGAGGGTGGCATACGGTGGCACGAGCCCGTCACATGGCTCCATGCCCCGTTGGCATATGCCCCCCCCTGTCATGCTCCACGTGTTCCCTGCTAGCACCCCATCCGGGGATTATATTTTTTTAAATTAACATATATGTTAAGCATAAATAACCCACATACTTCACTAACAACATCTTTATCATAAATTTTATCACCCAAAACATAATTTACTAAAATTTTGTCATCATAAGTTTCTTACTCCCAACTTATAAGCTTTTACTGTCTTGCCTCCTTGAAAGGTTTGGATTTAAAATCCCACACATATATGAATAATTACATTTATTATTATTTGAGATTGGTGGAAAATAATAACTTTTAAAAAGTTTGAATATACCATATCACACATATATATATATATGAATAATTACTTTATTATTTCTTGCCTCTTTGAAAAAAGTTTGAATATACCATATCACACATATATATATATGAATAATTACTTTATTATTTCTTGCCTCTTTGAAAGGTTTGGATGTAAAATCCCACACATATATGAATAATTACCTTTATTATTATTTGAGTTTGGTGAAATATAATAACCTTTGAAGCGTTTGAATGTACCATCCCACACATATATGAATAATTAAACTTCCACATATATGAATGATTAAGCTTATTATTATTTGAGATGAGTGGAATACAATAACTTTTTTAAATTGTAAGATTACAAACCTTATTGTGTTTAACCATTGTAATCTTAATTTTGTCTCTATGAAAGGTTTGGATATACCATCCAACACATATATGAATAATTATATTTATTAAATCAAACATATATGAATAATTACATTTATTATTATTTGAGATTAACTCAATATAATAATCTCTTTTTAGTTGTAAGATTAAAAACCTTATTTACATTAATAAGTATATTCTCAATTTTAAAATCAATAATCTTTTTTTAGTTGTAAGATTAAAAACCTTATTGCATTTAATAAGTGTATTCTCCATTTTGAAATTAAAATTTTTTGAAATTAAAATTTAATAAGTGTAATCTCAAATTTCAAATTGAAATATAAAGTATGTTTTTTTCCTTAAAAATTACAAACCTTATTAACCAATTAAAAGTGGTCTAATTCTGTATACCTCATTTGAGATTAATGAGATATAATAACTTCCCTTTAATTGTAAGATTAAAAACCTTATTAACTGACTCAAAGTGGTCTAATTCTCTTTCGAAGGGAAGAGAAGCATGGATTACCCATCTAATACAGAGAATAGATAAGCAAAGGTGTTAAACCTATTTGAGATACGATGGTTCTTTAGAGGAAATATTCCTCTTCCTAACTGATTAGAACCGAGTCGTAACCGCCACCCTATGTTATTACCCATTTGCCTGAGATCTCCCAGCGGTAGACCGAAACCAAGATTTTAAACATGTTCGGCCTCTTGACAGCCACCAGACGTTGTCTAGGGCGCCCATGGATATTCATTACCCTACCAAAGGGTAACTACACCAATTTCTTATGCAAAGAGCCTCTGTGCTTCCCTTTCTTTGCAGCCACAACTTTACATACAAAGCCCACACCATGGACGACTCCCAATCTAACCCTAAATCCTCAAGAAACAGATCCTGCTGCTGAGATTGTATTTTTTGATTTAGAGACGACGGTCCCCAAAAATGGTGAAAAAAGACAATTGTTGGAGTTCGGTGGAGTGGTGGTCTGTGCCGATACTTTAGCAGAGAAAGGTCGTCATACTTTTCGCATTCGTCCATCTCCTGCATTAAAATACATTCCCAGGAAGATGAGAGATGCAGAATTCAGCACAGAACATTCCTTTGCAGAAGTTGCACCCGAGATTTTCAACCTTCTTAACGGTACATATCTTCCTACAAATCTCTGTATTTTTAATCTATCAGATMTCTCTATGTACATCTTCATAACTGATTAATATGATAYATGTATTTTTATGAATGGGGGATGGAGAGCAGGCAGGATATGGGCAGGTCACAACATGAAAGTTTTYGATGCCAACGAGATACGTAAAGCCTTCCACAGAATAGGCCAGCGTCCRCCTGTGCAAGCTGRGATAATTGACACTCTTCCATTGACCAAAAATTGTTTTCCAGTACCAGACAACAAGGTTCGATGCATTATATTCACTTCATCATAATCCATAAATCGTCTCTGTATTTTTCAATGGATTATAATTCGGCTCTATACGCCAATTGAATTGCAGCTCTCTACTATTGGCAAATACTTGAATTTGGGAGCACAAAAACACAGGTAACGATGTTGAACAAGTATCATCTATGCACTTTTAGGGGAAAGGTTTATATTTATTAGAAATGGGTATATTTAATCATCTTTTAACCATAAATTTCAATTGTATGGTTATCAATTGAAGATACTGGCATATTTTTGGTGGTCCTTCCAAATTAATAATAAAATTTCATGTTAATAACTTTCTTGCATTTTTGACAGTTTCATTTAACCTGTTTACTTTTTAACATTTACTTAATATGATTAAAAAATTACTGGGTGACCATCTAATTGCCAAGTTCAAATGATTAGCAAACTTAATTCCAACCCTTTCATATTCTAGGTTGCTAGCTTAATATGAATTCATAGACCTTTTTTACCAGGATTTTTACTGCTTTGGAAATTTTATCAGGAATTCTGTCAAACTTATCAATTAGGGTTTTTTTTAACTCTAATTTTCACTGAGTTGAAAATTTTATCAACCGAAACCTTTCTGTGTTCACCAGCCACAAGTTTACCGCTTTGCTAGTTAATTAACTGAAGCAAATATTTATCCAAATTGGGGTTGACAAACTAGCTTAAATGACAGTAGATGTTTCCAAACATTTATACATATTGCTGACAGGGACGTTGGTCATAAATCAAAGTTTCAAATCCATTCCAACTCCTGCACATGTTACCTCCACTATTATAACTAGCCCTTGAATCCTTCCATCCAAATATTCCTGGAAAATAATTACTGGACAAATAATTTGATGATTACAGAATTTGTTGGACTGCTGTGTTATTTTCACAGCAGAAGTTTACCAGATGCGCAATTGAATATAGACGTTCTTATGTGTGCTGGAACTTTATTCTTTTTGGTACGCAAAAGCTTACGGATTATATGTATGTTTCTAATCTTTTACAATAAGAAATCTAATGTCGTTGGTTAATTTTGATACAGAGATCCAAAATTCCAGCATTAGCTCCCCCTCCAGCTGAAAAAAAAAAAATCGATATTGGATAAAGCAGAGTGAACTGAATTTGCAAAACAATATTAATACATCAATTTTGCGATTTCCACGTTTTGGAATAACGGATGCAGAGAAGGGAAACTTGGAGGAGCTCATCGGTTTCTGCTTCCTGTAATACAGATTATACGTTGGACGTTGCTCTGTGGTATTCTCGTTTATATATGAAATCCGTTTTGGGCATCAAACTATTACGCAATCTTTATATGCATTCCAAAGATGATTTAATGTTTATATTGGGAAGATAATATCTTAAAATACAAAACTTCGATTTGTTTTAATATATAAATATATTTTGTCTATTTTAATATTTTATTTTTTTAATTTAAAATATTTAACATTTACCTAATCATATTAAGAAATTATTATTGCATTTGTCACTTTTAAATGATTAACTATTGGGATTATCACGTTTGGATTTGCTCAGCTGTAATTGTTTCCTCAACTATCAGCTTTTCTAGCTGTGGGCACGTTTCATATTGGATCATGATGTCCACGCATTTCATATTAGATGGTCAAATTCCAATTGTCCACCCATTTCATCATTCCAATTGCGAGAGGAAGCTTTGGCATCATCTTTCAACGTTCATCACAACCACTCAAATATATAAACTACTCCACCACAAGCAATTATATTATTATAAATAATTTCTACGAATATGTCAATTTAATATAATTAAATTAAAGTGTAAAATCTTATATTTTTCGTTTTACATTTTAAATTATTTTTTTTTACCAATTGATAAAAACAGTACATTTTAAAGTATTTTTTTTTACCAATTGATAAAAACAGTACATTTTAAAGTATTTTTTTTTACCAATTGATAAAAACAGTACATTTTAAAGTATTTTTTTTTACCAATTGATAAAAACAGTACATTTTAAAGTATTTTTTTTTACCAATTGATAAAAACAGTACATTTTAAAGTATTTTTTTTTACCAATTGATAAAAACAGTACATTTTAAAGTATTTTTTTTTACCAATTGATAAAAACAGTACATTTTAAAGTATTTTTTTTTACCAATTGATAAAAACAGTACATTTTAAAGTATTTTTTTTTACCAATTGATAAAAACAGTACATTTTAAAGTATTTTTTTTTACCAATTGATAAAAACAGTACATTTTAAAGTATTTTTTTTTACCAATTGATAAAAACAGTACATTTTAAAGTATTTTTTTTTACCAATTGATAAAAACAGTTTCAGTTTCATTGATACTCAAATTTGAATCAAAGGAAAATTTTTATGTACAAAATATAGAGTTTATCACTAGAGAAATGCCACTACCTCTAAGCATTGACAGATATACATCCCATTGGAAGGCAAACAAACCTTCCAGGCCTAAATCTACTGTAGGGTTTGTGATGTGTATCAAAACTATTATGAAGGGGCATAAGCAGAGGAAGGTAGCCTAGAATACAGGAGCTACAATTTAACTCGTCAACCATCATAGGCTATGATGGTTGACCAAGATTCAGAGGCAGATGAAAAGCTAGTGGTTTAACTTGAACCTGTCTCAGCTTACGTTCGTTTGGATCCATTTCCATGACCATATGTAAATAGAGACCCTGCAACCCCATACCCCGTGGATTCAGTTTATTAACCAATATATCCACCCGCGGATGATCCAGTCATCGCAACACCATAGTCGTGCCAGATCCTTTTGCTTCTTAGCGAGCATCTTAGCGAGCAGTATGTTAAATATATTATACCCTCAACAGTCTGACCGTACACTGCCAGCTGTACTGGACAGTTGTACTTTCTATTTTTGTCTTGCTTGAGCATATATAGCTCAACCATCGTGCATTGTAATTGGGCTCTCTAAGTTCTCTACGTTCTGTACTTTCTGTACTTCTTCATACATTTGAAT
>ML784352.1:392180-404734 GCA_009831015.1 Picea engelmannii
GTAATCAACACTTGTAAGGACCAAGCGAAGTCCACATGTAGCAAGGTGACACCTAATTCATTAAAACATTGGCACACTTTCACTCATTCACACACAAAAGTCACTTATCACTCACATAGTTTTCCTCTCGAAACGTGGAGGTCAAAGTAAATTTCCTCCAAAGGGATTCAGAAACACCCCACCCTTTTCTTGACGAAACTATCCACTCCCATTTAATTTCAACGAGGTTGATTCACACCCCCAATATCTCAAACAACCACATCTAAATTTTGTCTAAAAACTCACTAAGTTTTCCTCCACAGGAGGTGCCAAAAGAATTTTTTTAGTCTAGGTAGGATTTCGGGGATAGGCATCCAAATAACTCCCCGTTATCTGGTTCTCACATTGTCAAAACAATAGAAGTTGTCAAATAGGGAACTGAAAATCCTCCAAGTCAAGTGTTCCTAACACCATAAAGCAGGGAGATACCCATAAAGGGTTGAATGCCGAGGTTCGGTTGTTCTGTGCATCCCCCCTTGAGGCACCCACCTCTTGGACGGGATCCAACCCGTGACCCATTTCTTAGGCCGAAAATCTAAATGTCGCACTTTGACCAGGTACCTGGTGACCAAATTTTAGGACATCTACCCAAGTGGAAATTGTGGGCTGCATTTGCACCTTGATCGGATTTTGTGTGGCTATTGGGAAATATCACCATCTCTTTCGGAATATGCCCCCTTTACGTAACCCTCATTATAACTGATTATTTCATCCTTCACTAGTTTCTCTTCCAGTGACTTCAAACCCCACTGTTGAGTACTATTGGAAGGTCCAGTGCTATTTGAGAGGAAGGACGTTACATCTTTTAGGACACGAGCATTTGTTTTCTTTGATTCCCCACGCAAAAAAAACCCACTTATCCACATATATGCTTCTTTTTCAAAACACTTTATGTATGATGCACTTCTGATTACATTTTTGATTTAGATATATATCGTGTAAAGTTAAAAATTTGCAACAAAGGCTCTTGTTTATTTTCTCTCATCACAATTCGCACACATCCACTCAGCTAGTCAGACATCATAGGGGACCCACAGAAATCCCATCATTCCAGACGCTTGCTAAAACTCCCTCCTATTCTAGGGGGAGTTCCTAGTCTTGCCAACTCATCGACACCACCTTCACACACTCTAGTGAGTGCCACTGCCTTAGGATCAACTTTTCTTGGTTCCACAGTACTTGGGTCCACTTCCCAAGGTCCTCCGTCCACTCGCTCTCCTTTACACGGAAGCGGGGGGCCAACTTCCTCTCAAGGGGGAAGTACCAACCCACCTAGCCCCCCTCAAGGGTCAGGTTCATAGAACACTCACACCATGGCTGGAACTAATCCTCTGCCCCCACTACAGATGCCATATTTGGCCTCTCTTAACATACTAGATCTAAGCAAACTCAGAAATGATCCTATATTGCATGACCCCACATGGCCTGCAATGCCTACCAAACTACCTTCAAACATCCCCAAGTTTGAAGGAAAGGTAGGAGATGACCCTGCCAACCATGTCATGACTTTCCACTTATGGTGCTCTTCCAACAACATTATGGATGATTCCATCCAACTACGATTATTTCAACGTACACTCACTAGCCCATTAGCCAAATGGTATGTAGATGAAAAATCGGGGTCCCATGCGACTTTCAAGTCCTTGGCCAAAGATTTTTTGACCTTCTTCCAATTACCAATCTTCCATGACAATGGTCTTGAACTACTCTCTAATTTTAAACAAACCTCAAACACACATATCGCTGATCACATTCACTAGTGGTGTAGACGATGTAGTTTGTGAAAAGATGAAACCACCAAACAACAGTGTCTTGACTGGTTTCTCAGATCACTTGTCTCTCTCCTCGGTAAAGATGTAGCTTCCACCTTCCCTCAATCAGAAGAAGAAGCCATCAGTAAGGATCAACAATACGACCTCATCTATTCACAATCAGGGTACTTATACACAGTACTTCCTGATCTCCCAAAACCCGTGCCATTCAGTCAAGACAAACCCGGGATGTCTCACTCAACAGACAGATTGATTGGTAATACTGCGCACAACAGTCCACAACCCCAACAACCACCAATGTATGGCACACCTCAATATCCGTCGACATATGGGGGAACCTCTTGTTACCCTCCACCCCCTTATCAACAACCATACCCTGCTGCTCTTCCTCCACCTATCAGTGGGCCACCGCCAACACCTACAATACACCCACCTATCCAAACAAGTTCTAGTACTCCCTCTACCTCAGCTTATCCTCTAAGTACTAGCGAAAGTGCCACACCTTCCTATGTACCTTACAGATCACAACTCCCACAAAATCCATACTTTCCATTCCCTGGTCCTCCACATCCCATGGCTCCCCCACACCCTCACGCTGGGGTGAATTTTGTTCAACCCTCTCCCCTTCAGCAATATCAAAATTTTGAACAACTGAATATGCAAAATCCGACCCATCAGTCGAATAATGCCAAAAAAAAGGAAAAAACACGAACAATAGCAACCTAGGTCAAGGAGGGAATCACCCCCAACAAAACCAACCTACTGGGGGAAACCAGAATCAAGGGAGTCAGAACCCCCAGGGGGGCAATAACAACAGGCGTCAAGGGAGAAATAACAATACTATTAGAACCTCCTTCCCTTGCACCCTTTGCGGTGAGTTTGGTCATTATACTCATCATTGGCCCCAAATCACTGATTTTAAACGGATGGAAGACTCAGGAAGTGTACCACACTCTCCAACACCACCTGCCTCTCAGTAGGCCCCACAACAATACGTGCAACAACCACCCCCAGCCATGTTGCAGAATCCCATTCCGCACCAAGGTGTGATGAACACCCAACATGACACGCAACCTACCCCACCAAATTTGGGACAATACCTCAATCCAAATAATCTCGTAGATCATACTATCCTCCTCACTAGTGAGGATGAAATCCTTCTGCAAACACGTAGTCATCAATACCATGCACCCGCTGAGTCTCCTACCATTCCCGCAGAAACAATCCCAGCACCAACGGGACCCCCGTTGGTGATTCCTTGCCCTAACTTTGAAACACCTCTTCACATCCCTCGCATCCCATTGCGCAGGAATGTCCACAAACCCCAGCTAGGGCATCTCATAATTACAGTTTGGTTGATGACTTAGCACAATCCCCGGCTGCCATGTCAGTCTTAAAAGTCCTTCAAACTTGTCCCACTCAGTAGAAATCATTACTTTCTGTCTGGGGGGCAGTCGACCCCACGAATACTCAACTCATCACATTTGATCTCGACAGCGAAGAACCTCGCCTTCCCGCTCTAATCGCTTTTCAAATCCTAGTAAAAATTTGGAACATTACAGTTCATCGGTGCATCATCGATGAAGGTGAATCCACATGCATTATGTCCAAGTATGTATGGCAGAAAATTGGTTCCCCCAAACTCATACCATCTGCCATTACCTTAAGAGCTTACGACAGACGACTATCTTATCCTGAAGGGCTCTTCCAAAATGTCCCTGTAGAACTCGGGGGCAAGACCATTCTCATCGACATTGAAGTTATCGATGCCCCACTCGATTATAATATCTTGTTCGGTCGTAGTTACATGTACACTATGAAGGCAGTTGCCTCTTCTGTCTTTCGAATAATGATGTTCCCCCATAATGGGAAGATCATTACCATTGACCAAGTTTCACATTACGAGCCTAACCCTTTTGCCAACATTGATAACATTGTCCCTCTCATCCACACGAGTCATGATGCATACCCACTCATCGAAATGGGTCCCAGAATTTTCAAAGACCCATCAATCTTAGGAACTTACCATGGTGCACCACCGCTCCTTCATCCTTCCAATCAAGTATGCGTCGTATCGTCCAATGGAACTGACATAGAGGATACCCTTCCTCCTAGGGAGGCTTCTATCATATCTGACGTCCCACTAGTTGCAGAGCTCCCCCCTCATGAGCCTCTTGCGAACTCGTCGACTCCACCAGTTCATGATTTCACCTCTCCCCAAGGCCATATCCCGGTTTGGGAGATAGTTCCCCAAGCCATTACTCAAATCCCCTTCTTCTACCCTCCACCTGGCGTACAATCTTTCCTAGTAGCCACAATGCTTACCCTCCCTAATATGGTGTTGGCAATTCCAGTTTGGTATTTACATCCACTAGAGATGGTTCCTCAACCATCCCTTCCCCCCCAAACGGAAGGAATCCTAATGATGATTCCCATACTCACTCCCACCATACCCTATACACCCCCACTCACTAACCTCCCTGCCACAACTGGGGGCAGGTGAAAGAATAAGGAGCCCACAGCTCCACTTCCCCCACGCGTCCAACCTCCTTGTGCGCTATGTGAGAAAGATGGACACCCAACCAACAAATGCCCATCTCTACCCAAGTTACGTAACCTAATTCCACTCAATCAAACACCATCACCACTCGCCACTGTAGCAAGTATTGCGACTACCTCCCCTAACTCAAGTAGAAAAGGGTTGCGAACCAAATTCACTTGTGCTATATGTTCATAATATGGCCATTATACACACCATTTCCCAACACTACCTCACTTCCGGAAGACATTAGTCACAGTACGCCAAAGCTTCCAGCACGAACCCAATCTAGCTACATCATCCCTACCAAACATCACTGACATCCATTATGTCACAACTTCAGTCAATGAACATATGAGATGCCCTTGCTCTCTATGTGAATCCTTAGATCATTTTACATATCAATGTCCTATGATCATTGAATATAGGCAACGCCAAATGACCCTGATTCAAACCCCTGCGTCCCCTATAGAATCGATGGTTGACCTTACTTCACCACTTGAAATTATTCATATCATTTCTCCTGAACCAGAGGCACTCCCTATTCCTCCATGGTTCTTAGATGACTTATCCGAGAATTTACCCCCAAATCCCCCCAATTCTCCCGTTCATTTCCCTATGGAAATTTTACATCCAACTACCACTGGTACTCCTCAGTACCTCTATATTTGATTTATGTCGAGCGAACCATCACAATATCATTGTGTCGTTCCCCCTGCTTCTTCATCACCAAAGGAAAACCACATGGTGACAGTCATATCACTCTTTACGATCCCTTGTATTCCTGCTAATTCCACTGTGACGAGGACATACTCGAAGAGTTAAACACCCCCAACTACCCATGGGATGCGCTACACCATAGAGCGCTCTTCTTTCCACATGAATCCTCAATGCCTTCTAACCAACACCCCATATACGCAGTTGAAACCAAGGATTTTATCCCATTAGGGCATATTGACTGGTTCAACAACCCCATTCCGTCCCCTAATGCTTTTGAAGAAGGCAACATGGCCAACATTTCCCCGACCATCAAAATCGATATTTCCATAAAAAATGGAGTTGTCGAGGAAATCACCATTGGCGCCGCATGCACTCCTCAATAAATCACTGCCTATAAATCCCTCTTCCAAGAATATTGGGATATTTTTGCCTGGTCATCACAAAGATGCTTGGCCTTGATCCCTCTATTGTCGAACATTGCATCGACACCTGGCCTGACATTACACCAGTTCGTAAAAAACAATGACCGCTACACCCATCCAAAGCAGCGGCCATTAAAGCTGAGATTGACAAATTATGTGCGGCTGGGTTCATCTACCCCATCGCCTATACCTCATGGGTTTCCGACCCTGTACCCATTAACAAAAAACATGGCACTATCCGCGTCTGCACGAACTTTCACTATCTCAATCACGCATGTCCCAAAGATAACTTTTTAACGCCTTTCATCAATCAAATTATCGACGACTGCGCAGGCCATGAGGATTTTTCCTTCATGGACGGTTTATTTGGTTATAATCAAATCCAAATCCACCCAACTGATCAATACAAAACCACATTCACCACCCCTTGGGGTACTTTTGCATATCCTGTCATGCCTTTTGGCCTAAATAATGCTGGCGCAACTTTCCAGCGGGCTATGACATACATTTTTCATGATTTGGCTCATATCATCCTCACATACTTGGACAATCTCACAGCTCGATCCAAAAAATGCACCCAACATCTTGATGATTTACGGATCATCTTCCAACGGTGTTGTCAGTACAACATCCGCTTGAACCCCCTCAAGTGCATGTTCTGCGTCACTGCGGGGCACCTCCTCAGATTCATCGTTTCCCAAAGCGGTATTACCTTGGACCCCCTTAAATTTCAAGCCATCATAGAAATTCCACCCCCCCCCCGAAATTTACGTCAACTCCAGAGCCTACAAGGAAAATCTAACTTTCTACGACGATTTGTCCCAGACTATGCCACTCAAGCACACGGTTTCCTTCGCTTACTTTGCCACAACATCCCATTTCACTGGGATGAACATGCCCAAAAAGCATTCGACGATCCTAAAATGACATTGTCTAACACCCCTTTAATTAGTTCACCCGACTATAATCGCAACTATATCCTCTACATATCAGCATCAACTGTCTCAGTAGCAGGAGTTTTCATTCAAATCGGCGATGATGATCATGACCATGTCATTTACTACATTAGTAAAAACCTCTCAGGGCCACCCCTGAAGTATAATCATGAAGAGAAACTAGCCCTTGCAGTCATCCTCGCAGTTCAGAAACTGTGTCATTACATTCTGCTTCGCACAACTAGGGTCATAACAGATTCCAACCCCATGCAATACTTGCTCAGTCATTGGCAAATTAATGACAAATTTTTCTGATGGATCGTTATCCTTCAGTAATACGATCTCAAATTTTCAACACCCAAGAGCAAGAAATCCCTCGTCCTCATCGAACTTGTCACGGCCTTCCCCTCTGATACTACCAGTGCCCCCGTCAATACCGACTTCCCCGATGAACATCTCTTTTATATCACTTCGGATGATCCTTGGTACGGTGACCTCCTCGTCTACCTCTGAACCCAAAAGTTCAGTAACCACCTCTCATGGCATGATCGCCGTCGTATTTGCCACCAGGCCCCCCGCTATCTCCTCATCGGAGATATCTTATATCGGCGAGGGGTCGACACCATACTTCGTCAATGCTTGACTATTAACGAGGCCGATAGAGTCTTGAATGACTGCCATAGCGGCGCATGCGGGGGCCATCTTTCGGGAATTTCTATTGCTCAGAAAATCATCCGAGCAGGTTATTTTTAGCCTACATTGTTTCACAATTGCATTCATGCCATGAAGCAATGCGATAAATGTCAGCTTTATGCCAACAAAGCACGAGCACCACCTGTTATTCTCCACCCAGTCATTACTGCAGGCCCCTTTTGTAAATGGGGCATCGACTTCATGACTTTTAATCCCCCATCCAACAATGGACACAAATACATTGCTGTCGCAGTCAATTACTTCACAAAATGGGCTGAAGCCATGCCCACCTTCAACAACACCGCTGACACTGCAACACGTTTTTTCTTTAATCACGTCATATCTCACTTTGGAGTACCACTCCAAATAGTTTCCGATCATGGGAAACATTTCGAGAATGAGATTTTCGTCGAACTCTCATTTCGGTTGGGATTCTCCCATGAGTTTACCTCACCATATTACCCTTACTGTAACGGACAGGTCGAAGCAGTTAACAAGGTCCTCAAGACCATGTTGTAGCATACGGTTAACAAACATAAGACCAATTGGCATCATATGTTATTTTCCACGCTATGGGCTTACCGTATGGCCGTGAAAACGACCATTGGTTTCACAACATTTCATTTAGTCCATGGGGTCGAGGTCACTCTTCCTATCGAGTGCGAAATTTCCACCTTACGCACCGCAATTGAGCTATTACCTGACACTGCTCCAATGGAGCAACGTTTGCTGAACTTAGAGTCCCTGGATGAAGATCGTCGATCTTCATTATAGAACAATGAGGCAGCCAAGAAACAGTCAAAGCCCACCTTTGATCGCCATGTTAACCTTCTCTCATTTCACGAAGGTGACCTCGTCCTTGCCTACGATATCACTCACGATACCCTCGGTCATGGAAAATTCGAGTCACTATGGCATGAGCCCTACATTATCCAACATTGCCTCACCAAAGGCGCATACATCTTGGCTTCTCCTAAAGGCCTCTCTCTCAAAAAACCTGTCAGCGGGTTATACTTAAAGAAATTTTACGCCTAAGCGTAGCCATTCTACATTAGGTTATTTCTTTTATAGTGTTTTTAATCCTTTTTCCATCTCTCATGTCTAAAATATCATTTGTGTTGTTGACAGATGCTTCCTCCACCGACCTACCACATCGGTTAAGCCGACGGCACTAGCCGTTGGACACAAAATCTCGCTTCGGTAGCTTGGGCCCTCTATTCCCCCTCACATGAATTGCTCCACTCTAGCGGCATATGTTTGGGTTTAGCAACCAATAACCAAGCCGAGTACACTGCCGTCATTGGCCTCCTCGTCGATGCCCATCATCATCGTATTCGTCACCTTAGCATCTTTCTTGACTCCCAACTAGTCGTCCTCCATCTCAACAATGTGTACCGTGTCCGCGATCCTTGCCTCTTTTGCAAATACCTGCAAGTTATACTTTTATCTCGACATTTTGATTTCATTACATTTACACATATTCCAAGACAATTGAATCAAATTACAGATAACCTAGCTAACATTATACTCGATTGGCATATATCACATTAAGATATCTCTACACACACATAAACCATCAAGAGCCTGTCACAGCATATATAGATTAGACATCATAAATAACATTAAAAAACACACATGTGAACATCACAAAGACCCCAAAATGTACTCATATATATATATAAATTGGTCAACAGTGCCATCAAAATGTTTACATACACCTAAACTACATCGTATACAAAATCCCTAGGCCAATGAAGAACCTTGGTACAAAACTGGTGCCACTACACCAAAATGGGCTCACCAGCCTATATACAAAAATACAAACATACATAGAGAGACACTCAAGGTGCCTCTAGAGCACCACCTCCTGCCCCTCCCTCAGGCAGTGGTGCCCCATCCACTATCGGTCCCTTCGGACCTGGAGGTAACCGCACGGTCATCGTAGCACCCGCTACTATTTCTCGCCACACCATGGTCCGCCATGTCAGCGACACTCCCACACACTGCTCCAGGATGCCCTCGTCCTAGATGTGGGCCACATGCCCTTAGGCACTCCCTGTAGAACCGCCTCCAAGCGACGTCGAATATCCTCAAAATCTCCCCCGACCTCCACCGGAGGAGCATGCGATGGCCCGACACCAGGGTCATCAAAACGACGTCTCCTAGCCGCTCTCTCATCACCGACTGATCTCGCCTCAACGTCCTCGCACCAACATCTCTCTCCTGCCTGCGGCCCTCCTCGGCTCTTGCCGAGCTGGCGCTCTCATCAGCTCAACCTCACGCCCGCGAGGTCCCACATCTACACATACAAACAACCAAACGATAGTATCAACATCTATACAAAATACACATGTCATGCTATCTCAAAATTGACATATCAAAATCACAAACATACCTCGGTGATCAAACACCTCCCCTGGAGGTAACACCATATTCGGATCACCCCGGAAGTCAACACCGCAATATGGATATTGCAGTATGATCTGCGGCATCTGCCACCACACCTGTGCCGCCTTGGCCGTGAAAAAAGGGTCGCCCTCACCACCACTGTGGCAAATCAAAATCATCGACCACCACCTCAGTCACGGATCTCGTGCACCAGGTGTGCCCAATAAAACTCTAGGGCGCAACATCGACACCCTCTCCAAAAACTAGGCCACCAAGATGGACCGAAAGGTAAAGTCCCCTGAGTTTGTAGTCTGACACCTGTCCAACTGCCCTACCATCTTGGCATGCAACATCAAACCCCATGAAAAATTCTCTCCGGCCAGTGCCCTCCCCATAACCCTCAGTTGACCACCACTGATCCGCTGAGTCGCGAGGGACCCATATACCCTCACAATCATTGCTGCTACACAACGATGCACTAAAGCATCCATCACCCTGATACTCACTACGGAGCCTAACATGAAGTTCTCCCTCGAACAATACCTCTGGCCCAAGGTAGCTAACTGGACGTTCGCAGGTAACAAAGGCTCCGCCGATAGGGGTGTTCCCTGAAAAGGGAGCCCAGTCAGAAAGTATACATCCTCCACCACAGTGAAGGCGAGCTGCTCTCCCCGCACCATAAAACAATGCAGATCTAGACTCCACATCCGGATAAAAAACTACAGAAGATACTCCTGAGACCTTATCAACGGGCACTTGAAGAACTTTAGCAGTCCATAGGCTGCCAAAGTGGCACGAACCCCCGTCTCCTCAATAGCCACGACATCCCTCAGCTGTGACCAGTCCCGCTCTCGCCAGTGGATCGACATCATGCAAATGATCGCCTGCAACCACATAATACAGTCCTAGATCAACCATCTTGACCATAAAAACACATTTTAATCTTCTAAAAAGATCATTTTTTCCCCCATCAGCCTTGCCCCCAAGGTGCAACTATTTAACCCATAGGCGTGCACATATGCGCGCTTGTTCACCCCACAGGCACGCACACATGTGAGCCTGTTCATCCCACAGGCGCGCATGCGTGCACGCCTGTCCACCATACAGGGGTGCCTAGATGCGCCCCTGTCACAAACACAGGCGCACACCACAGTGCGTCTGTCCACTACACAGCCGCGCACCTATGTGCAACTGTGTAGCAAATAGGAATGCATACCATGCGTGCCTTTGTCCCCCCTACGGGTGCACTAATGTGTGGATACCCGAATAATAGGTGCGCACCCGTGCCCGCATATTTCTAGATCTCCCGCGCACTGGGGGGCCCACACCAACAAAATCCCCTGTACGACCCTCCGTACAGGCCCTGCCCACAAATTGAAAACCTACTTCTATGCAGGATGATAAGACTACTAACCTGAAGCTCGATGGTCCTGAATCGACTGCCTCATTCTCCCAGAATCTCCAAATCTCCTCTGAATACCTCTCGTCCAGTCACTCTGATAGCAAGTGCAAATGAGGTGGCAATGTTGGCCCTACAACTATATATAAGCCTTTCTGCCAAACTTCCAAACACCATTCCGGGAGCTCCGGGTGTCCATTTTTCGATCCGTCTTCAGCCACGGGATCAACATCCCATCATCTACATCAATATAGTCACTGGGCCATTTTTTATCCTTAGCCCTCGGAGCACCATTTTTTCATACCCCATCCAGGTACGCATGCTCATGTTCAAAATTATCAAATAAATGCTTGTATGTTCGATTCTCTTCAGATATTTTTCACGTCGGGTATTTGGTTTTCATGTGTGCAGGTACTTGGTCATCATACATCTGCGCAACCCCTTCAGGTATATAATCAACAATGGCATGTAATCATTCCCTCTAAATCTCAATTGCATCTCCAGTCACACCCTTTGAAATTTTCCTTTAGGATCCCCATCCCCTGCTCTGCAGTACCAACACTTCCATTGCATTTAGGTACTGTTACCCGATAGCACTCTCCCCCACATGAGTTGTCCCATTCATAGCACCCTTTGGCACTTTGACACTCATGTTGTTTTTCAACCCTTTAGGGATGGGAGTCCCGATAGTCTTACATCATGTCGTGAATCAACCACATACTCCTTCTCCTCATTTTGCTAGCTTTCCCAATGGACTCCCAGGTTATCTCTTCAAGGTTTTATTTTAACTACGCCTCCGTAGTATCATTAACCCTCCATTTCATCCACAATCAGTTTGCCCCTCTACAAATTTCCATCCATACCATCTACCTCATACAGAAACCCACCCATGGAGCCCCCAACCTCCACTAGTTCTCCAAGCACATTGCGCCCTCACTGGCTCAACCATATTACATTGGGGCACTCGTTTCTGTATTTGTACACTCATCCCAAATTATTCTTTATAAATTGTAAAAAGCCTTTGTTTCCAACATTTACATATCTTTTTGTCGTCACCTTTGGTGACCTTCTTCCTTTTTTTTGGCAAATGCAACCCATGTCGCCCTTGGTTGGGGCACTCCTTATCATCTACTCCTGTTGACATTGTCCATATACTCCGAGTATCCCACATGCCACTTACCTCTGCTCTCTGAGTTTGTCCACTTTGTCCCGCCTCTAGCGCAACTTATCCCACGTCTTGTTGTCCCCCTGACACTCGACCTAGTTGAACGGTTGCGGCCACTTATACTTCGCATATACCCCCAACCAAGGGCAGTCTTGAGTCTTCATACATCTTGATTTCATCCATGTACCTCCTCAGTTCCTAACCTCATCTAGTAGATTTCATGAAGCCCTTTGCTTCTTGAAGTCGCATCCCCCTTTTGTTGACATCAACACAGTTTCAAGAAGGGCGACAATATCTTGACTCTCATTACCTTTCCAATGAGAGGTCTCGGACGGCACAGGTGTTTGCACTCTTTTCGTCGATGTGTGAGCAAAAAGTGAGTGCTTACATGCCTAGTTGGGCTCTGCTAGTCATGACAGCTGTGATGTAAAAGGTTAGAAAGAAAACAACTAAGCTATTAACAAGAATTAAACAAAAACTAA